>LPNX011223245.1:66895-91131 GCA_001517045.1 Pseudotsuga menziesii
TAAATAAACATATACCATTCATTAAATAAAATCTAACATTCACTAAACCATTCATTCATTTAGTACGGAAACAAATATGCATGACATTATATTATCGAAAATAATTTCACAAAATTTCTTCAATCGTTTCTTTCTATTTTTTTCTCTTTACAAAATCAAGAAGAAAGTCATCGTTTGGAACTTGTTGTTCAGTTCTTGGTGGTTCAATAACTTGTCATGGATTTTGCGGAAAGGGGTCCGTATTTGTTGCAATAATTTGAAAATGTTGCATTGATATATTATGGTATTATAATGACAAGTATTTCATTTAAAAAAACCCTTACAAAGGTGTTTTTTTACCTGATGTGGTCACATGATGTATTTCATATTCCTATACTCTAAGCTCAACCTATACAATGTGACCCTCTACATGCTCTCTTGTTGAAACATGGAAAAGTACAATTAATGTTCACCATCTTCAATACAATATTTAAAATTGTAGCATATGAATAAATTCATTACCAGGATTCGAAGCATGATATTCGATTGGTTGTTGTCCATCCTCGACATTGATTGGATTGTTTCTTTCCAGCTCAAAATAGAGTCAATATTTTATGTCAATTTTGTATAAGGAATATATTGCAGAAGTAATTAATCTTCATTAAACTATATAGATTTTATATACATGTGTGCAAGATGGATCACCAGAATACTGTGTTTTCCTAGACAAGCTTTTTCGGTGTTCAACAACAGCTCCAAAGTCATGCTGGAAGACAAGATTCAAGTCTTTCTCAGTGGGCACTTCTTTGAATCGATCGGACAACATATTTTCATAACACAATGAATATACTTTTTGCGGTGCAATAAAATGAAAATAATTTTCAATTTATTATTTGGATGCATTATTGGTTTTTCGATACTTACAATTTGTGCCTCCAGATTCGAATAACCACCAGGCCCAAGATTGTGCTGACCAATTTTTTCTTGTCTTGCCTTTGTGGCCTTTGATGGGCCAAACAACCTATGAAAGTGTTGAAATACATTATTTGTTCCAAATTTTATATATAAATTAATAATAATAATTTTTAGAATTACATTGTGGTAAGTTTTGCATACCTCCCTGTTCTTGGTGGTAGCTTTCCTTGTTTTCTCAGAGCTCTCTCTATTCCATCTTCCCCTAAGGATTTCCACTCTCTATCTGGAATCATTGGAGGGCACTCATACCTAGAGTTCCTTTCTAGGTGAACCCTATATTGGTACCGAACAATCTTCATATGTTGTCCAGCCTTATTTAGGACCATGGATAATCTTTGGGGCTATATATAGCCCATGGGCTATATTAAGGGGGTTACAAAAATTTAGTGGCATATTTTCTTATATGGAAAGGATTTTTTAGCTAAAATATATTCGCCCAATATTTATTGGAAAAAAAAAACTAAATACAAAATGAATAGCCTCCTGTATATTAATGAGGAAAATGAAAAAAACTAGTTTCTGCCCTAGTAAAATCTCCCTCCTATCTATCTTTCTCCCCCAATTTCTAGAGAAAATCTAGTGAAATCACTCTTTAGCCCCCAATTTTCAATAATGAAGGCTACCAAGGGTTATTTCTCCCTACATTTTCCTTGTAATTCAGGCATATGGTTACATTTACCTGTATTTTTAGTCAATTTCATGTGATACCTTCTTTCAGCACTTTATTTCCAGTATTGGAGGGAAAATCATGGGCTATTATTTTATATTTATACACTACATCGATTCATGGTTCACCCACATCATGTTTTGCTTGTAGGGTGAAGGTTCTCGTTGATGTGATTCCACTTTTCATTCTTAGTTTTCTCGATAATTTAGTCTTCGCATAACATCTCCACTGCAAAAAGCTCAATTCTTGAAGGGGCATGTGACACATGCAATTTATCAGTGAATACAAACTTACATCATTCTTTTCATCCAATACTTAACATGGTATATATTTTTATCAAATTTTTAATGTTTTTTATCCACAACTACAATAGACTATTATATTGTACATTTACCTTTTATCATGATTTTAGTATCATGGATGCTTTTTTAGGCTTGTTGAATTCTAGGTCACTCTTTATTCTTAGAGATCATTCAGTGTTATGATGGTTTTATTATATCCTAGGAGTATTGGTATGTAAAAGTGTTATAGAGCTCAAAGTATATGATTTATTTTATGCCTTGTCATGTTTAAACTATCGATTGACATTTATATGTTGTTAGTAGATGCTACTCTTGATGGAGCACTTGCTTTTTATATATTCAAACTGAATTTGACCGAGTGTTTAAAATGTGCTTTCATTAGGATCTTGATCTGCAATTATTATTGGATCTAAGGTGTTAATGAGAGTCTATATGTTCACATTTTATGTTTATTATTATTGATTTTTGGGATGTTTGCAATATAAATGAATGCACATTGGTTATAATGGGGGCTACAATGGAATGGTCATTATTTTGGTTGTCTTCTTGTAGAGTTGTTCAAATCGTACTTGTAGATTCTTTTATGTATATTGAGAAGTTCGTGACTAATAGATTTTTTATTTATATTGCAAAGTTCAAAATTTTATTTGTCACCTAAATTTGTTGGGTTCATTACTTATTTTACAGTATTTTGTTTTCTGTAAGGGTCATTTAACAATAAAATGTTTTTTGGTGATTTTTTTTTTGTGTAATTGCTATCATCATCCAAAAATGGATCTAGTTATGTATGATAAATATATGATTTAATTGGGACACAATACTTCATTTCCATCATGATTGTATATAATATGTACAACGCATGTTTGACCTGAGATGTAGACATTATGCTATTTGATATCAAGTATTTTGCATTCAATGAGGGTGATAAAACAATTTTACCACATATTACATGCTTTCAAAAATTTCAACGACATGGATACAAACACCTCCTTAGTTTATCTAAGACAATTTATTCTTTAATAGAGTAGTGTTAATAATATGCGTGATGATGCATTATTGTTCTTTCTATTCTTGTTAGTGTGTGTTCTTATTTCTAATAACCATTGTGAGTTTATAACTAACTCTAAAAATTCTAAATCAAATAACATAATTCATATTTTGATTGTCAACAAAATAAAGGAAAAAGCGTCATTCGTATCTATAAATAGATAAGCAGGTTATTTTTTCTTAACATGGTGGCTTAAAATGAGAGATTTGAAAAATAAGGTAATTGGGAATTTATACACTGTATTAATGTTGTGGGTATCGATAATACTCCACGTCATAATAATGGTTTGTGAGTGCCATAATCACTCCACATTGAAAAGTGTTCAATTCTATCGGTTTGTCGGTATGTCAAGATTTTGGTCCCTACTTGTTCATTGGACCATTAAGGGACGAGATAAAAAGTGGATTCCTCACTTTCCTTGAATCTAGTTAATGTATTTGTGCTTCACCAACACCTTCAGTTGTGAGTAACCCAATACTGCTTGTGAAATGTATATATAAATCCCTCTTCTCCTCATTCATGCATTTGTTCATTTGAGGGTCAAGGAGTTGACATATTCGAGCTCTAGTATATTATATTCTATTACACTACCTTAGTAATTTGGATAATCAAAAGATGAGTCTACCTAGAAAAATATTTTCCAAGACATTACAAGATTTTATAATTTGATGAAAGATTTGCCAAGTTTTTACAATATTTTATAATTCAGTGAAATATTCGCCAAGATTTTACAATATCTTATAGTTTAGTGAAAGATTCGCTAATATTTTACAAAATTCTATAATAGAATAAAATATTAGCCAAAAAACTATATATACATATTATATTATGGATAAAATGGCCTTCAAATTTTCCTATATATTAGGGAGATTCACCCATTTATTATAAATATAAATTTTAGGGGTGTTGTTAAGATTATCCTTGTTTAGGACCACGACTCTATTAAAGGTATTCTTGTAGGTCTCGTTGTCAAATAGGGAAACCAACCTATTAGTGAGATCATCTTTTAAATTTGTAATTTGTTTATCCCACCTTATCCGAATGGTGGGCCCAAATATCTCCAAAGACAAATCATTTATATGTTTATAAAAAAAATCATTTCCTACAAAACGATCATGCCATCATTAGTTAAAAGACAATGTTTTATCGGTATATTACAATCAAATTATAAACACTAACCTGAACAATGCATAATAAATACCTAGGGTCTTCTCTATATTTATTGGAATGAGCTCTTCATCCACCAAGAATGTTGTATGTATTGTACCTGTGCTAGTGACATGGGAAGATCCAGGAAATGTTTCTTCAAAAATATCAATACTAGAAAGCTCTGCATCGACCCCTTCTTCTGCAGGATCTGGTGTGCACCGGTCACTAGCAGGTGCACTCACATTTGGTCAAGGGGGTGTTGTGGAATGTGTTGTTGACTATTCAGTCAACAACAATGGCACATGAGATGTATAAGTTCTTGAGGATATAGAAGCAGCATTGGACGCTACAAAGGTGATGGATGTTCACTATTTTTTGTTTTCTAACATTTGTAAAATAATAATAAAATTTCTTTAAATGTAAATGACAAGTGATGTATGTGGTTGTTATTTTATATGGTTCCTGATTTTCCATTTCAAATTTCAATACTTTTTTTTTTTTAACAGAAACAGAAAGGAGGAATATATTAACAGGCTGTGCACAGCCATTCATTACAACGGAAGGAAGAAATATAATGCCGGCAAATCAAAATTGCTACACACCTGGTATGTCTTGAGAGTTGCCCGTAAGGCATAGCATATGATCTTTCCATAACTACAAAATTTGCGGGTAGTATATACCCTCACAAACTGGCTACAGAGCAAAATGCAAAAACACATAACCCATACAAAATTGAAACAAGAGTTAAGCGCCTTGCAGAGCCCTGGGCTGCAGAACCGATTCTTCTTCCATGAGTTGATCAGTTGTTTCATTAACTCCCTTTACCCTGCTTTCCTGGTTCATGGAGATGAACTTCTCAAGGTCTTCCTCTATTCGTTCTACCCTTCCCAGCAGCTCGCGCATGTTGCTCTCGAGATCATCTATTCGGGCACCAAGATTACTGATATCAAGCGATATGCGACTCACAGTTTCACTCATGCCTTTAATTTCCTTGGCCATTTCTTTGTTATCCATCACCCCTATGGCTGTCATCTCGTACAGCCTGCGCAGATTCTTCTTTATATCCATCAGCCCAGCATTATCATCAAAGTGAGCTATCCCTCGAGAGTCAGCCGTAATTGCTATTCGGGAGAACTGAATATGCAGAGGATAATCTGAACTGTCCTGGTTCTCACCACAGCGCCCTGTAGAAACACTCCAGAGACCGACAATTTCTTGTTGCAGAGCGGAAACACTGAGACTATCTAAGCAATACAGCGTTCCCAAGGCGTCTTTCTGCCAGCCAGAGCAAAGGCAGCCTAAAACCCAGCCCAGTCTGTCTTCTCGAAATGGAGATGTATCAACGTGGCTACCAGTGCCCCAGGAAGCTGAGGGATAACTACAATTGCATAAAGAGAAGGCAGTCAGAGCAAGGCGCTCCTTAACAAAGGCCCGAATTAGGGGGAGCACATGCCAAGGTATTCCCAGCAGTCTCCCACCCCCCACTCCGGCTACCACATTCAGCAAGAAATTCACAGATCCGGGAGAACCGTGACCCAAATCCAGAGTGTTGCAATGGAGCGATTCTAAGCAAGGGATCGACATAGTGAAAGGTAAGAAAAGCCACCGATCGTGCGAGAGGGAATGGAAATAAATTGGAGGCCTGTGAGGCTTTAATTCCTCTGCAGCCAAGGGGGAAAGATCGATCCACGCGGCCTGCAAAGGAGGACATGCAGGACTTGACATTGATAGCAAGGAGCCGCCAGGAATGAATGTGAGGTGAGGGCCAGCTGGAGGGAGGGTGAAGTGATAGGAAAGGCGGACGAGGGGGGGGTTAGAGAGAGGGAAAGGGGGGATGAGGGGAAAGAAGCTAGGAAGGAGGGGGGAGAGGAAAACCAAGGGGGGAGAAAGAAGAAAACCAATAAGACACCAAATATGTTCTCCAATAGAAAAGGACTCCACTTTAGAGATTTGCATGAGAGAGCGAGGAAGAGTACTAAAGCTTCTCCTCGTGGTATGAATTTTAGAGAGGGAGGATCGCCATCCTGGCTGTAGTAGCCTTGAGAGAGACTGGCACCTATGTTAGCCATGATGTCTGCTTCCTTATTATTATGACGAAGTATGTGGAAAACCTCGAAGGTTTGAGGCAGAAGAAGCTTAGCTTTTTTATATAATCGACGACATTTAATATCTCCTGAGGGATACCCATTGATCATCTTATAGATGACGTGCCTGGAGTCTCCAAATATCAGGACCTTCCGAATATTTTTGTCTCGAATGAGTTGGAGACCCTGGAGAAGAGCCATCCATTCAACTTCATTGTTGGTTCTAGAGCCAAGACCCCAGGCAAATATTTGTTCCACTTGTCCTACGGGATCCAACAAAATCCCACCCGCGCCTGCCACCCCTGGGTTACCTTTCGAGGCCCCATCGAAAAATAAGGAGTAAGAATTTTTATCCCTGAGCCATGACTGAAGGTCTTTGGAGGAAAGTCGAATTTCCTACTGGAGAGAGCAACTAGGATGATTTGTTCTTCCGAAAAAAAATTTGGACTGAAGGGAGCTATTCTCTTTTAGAAATATTTTGGACCACCTGTCATAGGGATCAGAAATAGACTCTTGCCGGGGATAGCTGATGTTGTTTGAGGCGAATTTTTCAGCTATCATTACTATGGTTTTTGTTGCTATGCGAACTGGGACGGCCTTTTGCTCCTTAAATATGGCACGATTTCTGGCCAGCCATAATTGCCAGCAGAGATTTTTTGGAATGGCTGCCCAAAGACGACTTAAGATTGGCTTCTTGATCAGAGAACCTGGAAACAGATTAGCCCAATCTTTAAGAAGCTGAGCTACGTTATCTGGAAGATCTCGATTGAATTCCTTGGGGAGGACAATTTTCCAAATAGTCATGGAGACTTTGCATTGAAGAAAAAGATGGCTGGAGGTCTCTTCTACAGAATTACACAAGGCACAGCGAGATGGTCCAAGGATGCCTCTTTTTCTTAAATTTTTTGCAGTTAGCAGCTTGTTATGCAAGAGAAGCCAAATGAAACTGTTGACTTTAGGGATACTATCGGGATGCCAAACCTTTTTCCATATTTTATCTGCCATTAACTGTTCCGTGGATATTATTTTGTATCCTTCTTTTACAGTATACTGCCCTGATTTTCCCCAGCCTATCCGATCCTTAGCTGAGAGACTCGATGGGGATAGGCCATGGAGAGAGGAAAAGAAAAGGTCGACCGCATTTCTCAAGTGGTCTGGTGGAGAGATGTCCTTCCACCCAATCCATTGGCCATCCTCATCCCACCAAGACAGATCGAAAAGCGAGAGGATATCCTGCTCTGACATCCATTCTGAGAAGTGGCCCAAATCTGGAACAGAAGATCGCGAAGGATGCCCTAAGATGCTGCTGCTCCAGATGTTTATTTTTTTCCCATTGCCAGGAATCCAGTAGCAATGATCTTTGATTATGTTGATTGAAGCCTTGCACAGCTGCCACAAAGTGGTGCCTTTCCCTTTCCATTCACCATCCAACATTTTTGTCCTTGGCTTCTTAATGTATTTTTTCCTGAGAACTTCCTTCCACCATTCCTTCTTTCCACTGATCAATCTCCAAATCAATTTGGCCCCCATGGCTTTGCTAGTGAGCTCCGGATCTCTGATACCTAGCCCCCCATGACTTTTGGCACGCTTGATAATTTCCCACTTGACCAGATGGAACTTCTTCGTTTGAGTTTTCCCTCCCTGCCAGAGGAATTTTCTG
The DNA here is from genome assembly GCA_001517045.1 of Pseudotsuga menziesii. Lineage (NCBI taxonomy): Eukaryota > Viridiplantae > Streptophyta > Pinopsida > Pinales > Pinaceae > Pseudotsuga > Pseudotsuga menziesii. The sequence continues at coordinate 74,760 of LPNX011223245.1, forward strand.
ATTTCTTTACAAATGTTGGAGATGACCTTCTTCGGAGCTAGAACCATCGAGCTCGTGTAAATAGGGTAGGATGAGAGAATGGATTGGATAAGGACTGTATTTCCAGCTAAATTTAGCCATCTTGTCCCCATGGATTGAGTCTTAGCTTTGATTTTCTCAATGACCGGATTCCACATTGAGGAGGTCAGGGATTTTTTGACTACTGGAATGCCCAGATAGTTGAAGTGAGTCCAGTTAGGATTGGTTTTAATTTGCAATATTTGAGAGATACTGCGGAGAGTGGGGGCAGGACAATTCCAGCTATATATTTGACATTTGTTTTTATTTTCTGAGCTTCCAGAGGTTTGAAGGAAGAGATCCAATGGATTTAGGAAGTTTCTAGCAATCTGTGTGGAAGCTATTCCGAGAAAGATGGAGTCATCAGCAAACAGAGCATGATTGATAGGAGGCACACCATTCCTAAAGGAAAGACCTGGCAGAGAGCCTTCAGAAAGGAGCCTAGTCAATATTCTACTAAGAGAATCAGCTACCAGGATGTAAAGAAAGGGGGAGAGCGGACATCCTTGCCTAACCCCACGAGAGGCTTTGAAGAATTCAGTGGGCCTGCCATTGATAAGAGGGGCTATCCAGGGGGAAGAGATGCAGGCTTGAACTTGATTAATGAGAACAGAAGGGAATCCAAACCTTTCCATCACCATGACAATGAAGGAATGTCTCAGTCTGTCAAAGGCGTTTGCCAGGTCCAGCTTGATGGCCATCCCGGGCTCTCTTTGTTTAGTGCTTGAATGGATCGCTTCTTGAACTAAGAGGATATTATCACTAATATGCCTACCAAAGACGAATCCACCTTGGTTGGGAGAGATAAGGGTGGGGATGACTTGTTTGATCCTCAAAGACAGCACTTTCGAGAAGATTTTATAGGAAGCATTGCACAAGGAAATGGGCCGGAATATTTTGACAGAAGAGGGCTTAGAGTATTTAGGAATGAGGGCCAAAAATGTGGAGTTGGTGGCTCCTCCCATATTTCCTTTTGCCATCCAGGTTATAAGGCGCATGAGGTCTCTCTTTATAAGGGGCCAGAAGGTCCTATAGAAGCAGATAGGGAAACCGTCCGGGCCTGGGGCCTTATCCGGGTGAAGGCTCCAGATAGCTTTTTTAACTTCTTCTTCCAGGATGGGGGATTCTAGTTGGGTTTTCGTTTGCGGGCTGATAAGGGAGGGAATTTCAGAGGCCATTTCTTCCATAAGACAGCGAGAGACTTGCTCCTCATCGTTATATAAATGCTCAAAGAAATTTCTTACCTCTGTGCTGATGGCGGCTTGCCCTTGAATGACCGAGCCATCTTCATTCTTGAGTTCTCTAATTGTGTTCCAGCGCTGCCTGTCCCTGTACTGGTTTTGGAAAATTTTTGTATTCTGGTCTCACCCTTTGAGCCACAAGACACGCGATCGGAGTCTCCATTCCTCTTCTATTTGCCTTAGAATTTTCTGAATTTTTGTTTCCAGCTCCATTTCTTTGATGAGGTGTTCCTTAGTGACCGTGCATACCTCCATTTCTATTTGCAGGCATTCCATTTCTATCAAGATGAGTTCCTTTTTCTTGGCGGGTTCTTGATAATGGGTTTTTACCCAAGCCTTGAGGGCAACTTTCACCCTTTTAAGATTTTGTTCCCATGAGAAAGCTGGAGTGCCTGGAATGAAACAACACCAAGATTTGACTATAATAACCTTAGCTTCTACCGATTCCAGCCATAAACGATTGAACCGAAATGGGAGAGGCCCCAGATTTTCTTCCGACGGGAAGAAGAGACAAATGGGCTTATGGTCTGAAACCGCCGAACACAGGAGTTTAACATCCGGGATAGAACTAAGCAGATGAGAGCTAACCAAAAACCGATCAAGACAGGCAGCAATATGCCCTGGGCCCACGCGTTTGTTGCTCCAAGTATAAGTGCCATTTTTGGGAATGATGTCTGTAAGGTTCCATTGGGAGATGAGGTCTTCTAATCGCTCCCCGAAGGGGTCCCTTACCTTGGATCATCCTCTACGCTCAGCTGCCGATATGGTAGTATTAAATTCCCCTGCGATGAAGCACGAGAGGAGCTTTTTGTCCTCACACTGCTCCTCTAAAGATGTCCAAAAGCTATCCTTTTGCGCATTCAGGGTTGGACCATATACATTCCCAACCTAGAACTGTTCTTTACATTCTTTATTCTCGAGTTTTATAAAAAGCCAATTTCTATTTTCTATAGCAGAAATAAATTCAAACTTATCTGTGTTCCACCAGCATAGGAGGCCTCCAGAAGATCCATTAGCATTGGTGGCTATACCGTTCCCTTTTGGCCAGATGCTTTTAATGGCCGCCATGCTGTCTTCGGCAGATTTCTTAGTCTCCTGGATAAGAAGGATTGAGGCTGCTTCCATGGATTTGAATCTTTTGATTACTTCAATTTTTTGCATACCACCCAAACCTCTACAGTTCCAGGAGACTATTTTCATTATTTCTTATGTTGTTTGAGGGCCTTTTCTTTCTCCTTTCTTTCCTCCTCCGCACTCATGAGATATTTGCTTGCTTGCGAGGTTTTAACCAGGAAGTCTAAATTAGACTGCTTTCCTGCCGCCTTTTCCCTTGCTGCCTCCTGCTCGCGGATGACTTTATTAGTTTTCCTTCCTTTCCTGGAGAGTGGTTCTTGTTCTTCTATGGAGGTATCTGTCATTTCCTCTGTGCTTGCTTTTGCCTTAGATCTAGTGACAAATCCTTCGGAGATTGTCTCCATCTCTTTCCTGCCTTTGGAGTGTTCAGCCGCTTCTTCCTGAGATTTTTGGGGCTGGACAACTGTTTCTGGGACTTCAAAGGCCTGGTGCCTCACCTGGTCAGGGTTGTCTTCTTGTTTCTCTGGATTCTCTGCGAGATTTTCTTCATCCTATGTCTCTACCTCCAAGACCACAAACTTGTTTCCCGTGGGGTTCTTTGCCATGGGGATTTGTTGTTTTTGGGGCTTGGCAGCCTTCTTCCCATTAGCAATATTCCAGCCCTCACTAGTAGGGTTTTTCGGGAGGGGTTTTCCTGGCTTCTTCGGGCATGACTTGGCGAAATGGCCATATTCATGACTGTATTTGCACTTGAACGGGATTTGCTCATAGTCTATTGTTTGAAGATGATTCCACCCGTCAATGGAAAGCATTATAGATTCTGGCAGACCTTTTTCTAGGTCAACTTCAACACATATTCGAGCGCGGGAGAACATTGGGGCTTTCAGCTCAGACTTGTCCACGTATTTCCCCAGGGTATTCCCTATTGCTCAGAAGTCCTCATCATTCCAACAGTGAAGGGGAAGGTGGGGTAGCTTGACCCACACGGGGACTGCTTTTGGAATGTCCTTCTCAGGATTAAAGGAAAGGTCCCATTTGTTCAGATACATACCTCGAGGACCCATAAAATATGGTCCATTCCTGAAGATTAGATCCTGATCCTCCTTCTTTTCAAAGATGAATGCAAAGTACCCTTTTCCACAAAATATTTGTTGAACTTCTCCCTGTATTAGGGTTCTCCAGTTCTTGTTCAACCAAATCTCCACAGATCGCGGGGATGGCCAAAGTCCGGTAAACAGACCGATAAGGCCCTTTTCAGAGAGAGTAACAGCCTTCCTTTTAGAGGCAGCAGAGCTAAGCTTAACCTCTAGAACATCGGCAAGCTTGAAGAATCTGGAAGCAGGGGCCGCGACAGGCTTATCACGCGGAAGGGACGCCACAATGTTCTGGAATCTATCCTCGAAGGAGGAAGGGTCGGGTGGATCCATGACAGAGCCACCGACCAGCGAAGAACGCCCACGGCGAGGCTAGGGTTAGCTGCTCAGAGGGACGCGCAATTCGATCCACAGCGTAGAGTTGAATTGTTGACTATTATTATCAGAGGAGAGGAGCAAATTTCAATACAGATGTTAGCAGCAAGTAGGATGTCAAATATACAAGAGGCACGCGAAGAAAAGCTAAAAGTTTTAAAGAAGCTAGAACTTATGCAGGTTAACATATATTCTATTCAATGATCAACCTTTAATTTCTAGGACCCATATCGTTTGTCAGTCTCATGCTAACTGTGAGGTTTTTTTAGTGTTTTTGTTAGGCTAATTATATTTGTTTTATATGACAGGAAACTGTAAAGGGTGAGAAGTATGTTGTGTCATCTAGATCCTATATTTTACTGAATGAGCAACTTCAGCATTTAAAAATTGAGGTAGAACGATATCAGAACATGATAGAGTCATTGTAGGTAGATTAGTAATCATCATTTTGGCACCATTTGTTCAATATGATTAAGACATTTTTGAAATGTTGTTACAATGGCATCCATAAATATTGGAATTCAAACTGCAGGATTAAAGAGATAGACTTCACAGGAAAGAGAAGGAAATGTGCTTGAAAGTTGAGTCAACTGATGTTGCACGGCAAGAAGCTGCCAATGTTGATGGCAAGATTACCGAGATGGAGACCAAATTGCAATAATTTTTGGCAGAAAGAAATGATCTTGAGATTCATCTAGAAGAAATTGTATAAGAATCATGTATAATTGTTGTTGAAATGCTCCATTAGTAAATAAAAACTGAAGGAATGGGTTATATTTTAATCCTTTTTCATCGTGCGCTTATATATTTCTTGCGGTATGATAATAATAGAGTTTGATTGACAACTGCATTCCTAATCAGGAAGGAAATACATTGTCACTAAATTTAAAGTCATGGTTACTTTACACAAAGAGATGGGCATGATGCAAACACGGTTAAGTAGGTTCAAGGAGATAGCTTGTAAATTCCATTCTTTGTGGCAAAAGTTCGTTCACTTATGACTATATTTAGTATAAAGTTCTCTCTCTCTCTCTCTCTCTCTCTCTCTCTCTCTCTCTCTCTCTCTCTCTCTCTCTCTCTCTCTCTCCTGCTATTTATATAGCATTTTTTGTTTAGTTTAGTAGAAACATAGATTTCTACAATATTTGTCCATTGAATTCCTTTTACTGAATGAAGATTTACATTGATAGAGTTAGAATCCCTCATTATAGAGGAATATATATTTAAATATCCTCTTTTGAGTTTCATATATGGTATGCTATGTTTTAAGACTTGTTTCTTTTATAGTCTAAATCCATGATTTGTACGACAACTATTCTAGTCTGGTCTCATTCTCTAGTCTCATTCTCTTCCTACATTTTATTAATAGTATCTCATATATAACCACAGTTAAAAGAGTTGGGAATGTTTGAGTATTTTTTGAGAAATATACTGTAAAAAAAATAGTACATGAATAAGCTTGGTACTTATGCAAGTATTGTAGCTACTTCAACGGTATTATCTCAATGGAAGATTATCTACCTTATAGGCAGGAGATTGGTGGTTTGATTCCTCCTTACCCTATCTATAGAAATCAGTGAATATTTGAATATAAAATGGCTAAATTAGTGACCAACAAATTCGGATATAAGTGACCGAACAAATGACCAAAATGCGCATATAAATGACCAAAGGACAGTTTTGGTGGCTAATATTTGGTCTCTTATCACCAAACATATGACCATATTAATGACCAAACATTTCGCCATATCAATGTGTTTGAATTATTGAACCATTGATCTACAGGCAATGAGTGCAATCGGAAGGTATAATTTTGCAGTGGAATATTAAGAACAATGTACACTGAACAAGACAAATTTTAGATAAAACTAATAAGAATTGATCAGTAAATTACAACATTAATGTTCATTAATCCAAGCAGTATACAGCATTGTTAAAATAAGGAGAATTTGAATCATGTGGATAAGGTTCAAATCTACCAACTTAATCCTGACTGACTGGCTAACTAGAAGTGTCTAAATCACTATCGGATCTCACTAGTCTAACTCCGCATGTCTAATTTCGTCTATAAATTAGTTAAACCGGTTAAACTGGTGAGGTAGGTGAGAAAAGGAACCTACTCCCATGCATCCATGCAATACTAGCACTAACTGAATGTAATTGGAGATTAACTTAGCACAACTACCTATCTACCACAACCAACTGATGGAGGCTGCTAGTGGAGCTCAAAGTGGATCCTAAATGTAGGGATTAGTCGCATAGGCACATTAACTGATACATGAACATGCAGTAAGTGGAAGTTAACCTATATATGTGTTCCCCACATTCTAGTGGTTAGTATTGGTGGCACCAATGGCACCAATGTGCCAATGGAACCAACGGCACCAATATCATGGTGGAACCAAACTCAAGTAAAATACTAATAAGTTAGGAAAAATGATATAATAGACTATATATGGACAAGGGAGGATTATAAATCCTAACACCCCCCCTTAATCCTAACTTGGACAACTTTGGGCCCTGACAACTAGGCCAAAAGTCACCCATTACAATCTAAAAGAATTAAAATTTGCTTAATAAACCAAGGAAAATGGATAAAACCTTATGGAAAACCCCCCCCTCAAAATAAGTAGGAACGGGAAAAATAAGCTATACTCATATGAAAAATCTTCCTCTTTGGGTAATAACTTGCAAAAAAATGTTGCTGCAATTTGCAGCACTATGCAATAGCATGGTTCTTATGTGCAACAGCATCCTAAAGCTGTGCATGTGAACCTCTCAATGTTCTTACGATCTGATGGATGTTGTATGTGTTTATTCTTTCTGGAGGAGGAATGGAATTATCACTTTTGTTCTTCTGTGGGCCAAATGGTGGATCATTCACTATCATCAAGTAGCACTTTCATGGAATTTTGTTGCACCACTCTATAGAGATTGAAGCTGTGTGAGAGAGTGCAACATTCTCATTCTGACACTGGGACCTTTTTCTCCTTCTGTCTCTTGGATTCCTAGCACCATCCCCAGCTGCGTCAATGAGAATTTGGGCCCATTTATGACTAGGCCACTAATTTGGGATGGGAGTTGGATTTGGATCTAGATTCTCATGAGGCATAACCTCAATATCAAGATGATGTTGATATTGTTACTCTTTATCTGAATCTGAAACATGTGAAAAAATATCATCTTCAAAGGGGAGTGGAAGAGTGGTTAAACCTTCTTGTGCTTCGGATGGTCGTAGATCAAACAACTGATCTTCTTCAAACTGAACACTTCGCTCTATAAATCATTTCTAGTTGAAAGTTCCATCATCTTATATGATTTTTCATACTCAACATATCCCAGCAGTATGATGTTGCTACTCTGGGCTTGTAATTCCTTTCTCTTATCCATCGATATTATGGCCCAAGCTTTGGAACCAAAAGCTCTCAAGTGAGAGACATTAGGCTTATGCTCATGCAGTTCTTCAAATGGAGTTTCCCAAACCACTAATTTACGGGGAAATCTATTATGTATGTATGAAGCACAATTTATAGCTTAAGCCCAAAGAGAAGGAGGAATATTCTTGTCTTGGATAAGAAAGGTTTCCATCTCCTTCAATGATCTATTTTTCCTCTCAGCCACACCATTATTCTGTGGTGTGTATGGAACTGAGTATTCCATTTGAATCCCCTCTAATTCACAAAAATGATGAAAATATCTTTTAACGTATTCACCTCCATTATTTGGTCTAATGGAATTGATCCTTTTCCTGACACTATTCTCAATCAAAGCTTTAAAAACTTTAAAAATTTCAAATACGTCTTATTTATGTTTTATAAAATATACCCAGCAGAACCTAGAACAATCATCAATAAAAATAAGGAAATACCTAGAACCATTATTTGATGATGTATGAATAGGTCCTAAAACATCATTTTGTATGATATCAAGTATAGAGGAAGCTCTATTTGCATTCCCAACTTCATACCTCTTCTCTGGATGCTTACCTACCAAGCAACTAGGACATACTCCATCTAAAGTTTGGATGAGAGGCAAGCCTTCAACCATTTTGTCATTGTGGAGTTGTTGGAGATATTTGAAATTAAGATGCCAAAATCTATCATGCCATAGCTTGCTTGTGTTGTTGTCATGAATCAATAAAGTTGTTGGATGTGAAACAAGAAGGAAATGGGAGAAATCATATACCTTTGAGGCATGATTAGCAATCCCTTTCGCTATGATCTTTCCAATAGATTTTTCTATGATTTCAACTGAGTCAGATTCAAATGTAAATCTCTTGGGAGAGCATGTATGGGTCATTTGATAAACATACAACATATTTGTTGTAAGATAGGGCACATAAAGAACATTCTTGAAATCACCATGCTAGATTTTTACTGAACCTCTCCCAACATATGGGATTTGGGAGTCATCTCCCATGTGAATGATAGGTCCTCCTAATAAAGTGAGAGTGGAGAAGGATTTCTTAGAGGCAACAATGTGGTTGGATTCTCCAGAATCAATCATATAAGCTTGCAACTGAGTAAGTCCTGCCTTCAAGGCATGTCATCTCTCATGATCTTCTATCGGTGGTCCAACATCATACTTCTTTTCTCCTTGTGGAAGGACAATATTGTTACGTTCAAGGAGTGCTGACAATTGGTCAATTTTCTTCTTCATGCACTGGCTTTTTGGATGAAAGAGTCTCATACAATATGGACACTTAGTCTTTTTGAATTTATTCTTTTTCTTGGAACTCGAAGCCCCTTCGAAAGATTTTTTATTCTCCTTTGGATTTGAATCAGAGAATTTGGGATCCTTACCCTTTTTCTTCCCTTTGGATTACGCATTATTTGAGTCTAGCATCAAGAGAGCTTGATTCTTGTAGGTTTGAATCACTCCCATTTGAACCAATTTATCATGCTCCTATATTAAGGACTCAACAAAATCATCTAGAGAAGGAATATTCTAATCGGGGATGGAAGGTAGAGACAAAGATAGAGTACTCTGATCCAAGATTGCTCAGTACTGATAGAACCAGTTACTCATATTTCCTCTCTATTTTGCATTGTTTACATTGCAGTGCTAGTGACTTGAATTTTGTGAAAAACTGTTGAATAGTTTCAAAACTATTGGGCTACAATGCAATGAACTCATTCACCAATATGTGTCCTTGAACCTCATCTTGTTTTCCAAAGAATGATTCAAGCTTCTCCCAAGTTTCCTTTGGAGTCTTCAATCCCTCAAGGTGAAAGAGAAGAACCCGGGAGATATGAGTGCATAGGAAGCCAAAGGCTTCATCCAACCGATTCAATAACTTATTTTTATCACTAGAGTGATGGGGCTCTGTCTCTCTGCCCATTGTCACCCTAAACAGGCCAAGCTTGCACAAGGAGAACTGCATATTTTCCCTCCAATCAACATACTTGGAGGATGTAAGGATTCGGGGTACAAGAGTTGAATAATCCATCAATATTTCTGTTGAACAATAAATTCCTCAACAAGTTACGGAGGTACCTACAAGTAACACTACAAAATCAAAAATCAATTCACAACCATATCAGTTTCAATCCTTCCACCTTGACATGTGCACTTTCTTAGGGTCCATCACACCTGTAGAGACTTCTCTGGATGAATCCATAGTTAGCAAGGAAAATATTGCAGGATTTATGTGGAAACCCATCTGCTTTTGGTGTACAATGAAGATCAGACGGACTTATTGCTAGCCTGAACAAGGCTATGATACTATGTTTGAATTATTGAACCATTGATCTATAGGAAATGAGTGAAATTGAAAGGTGTAATTTTGGATTGGAATAGTAAGAACAATGTACATTGAACAAGACAAATTTTAGATAAAACTGATAAGAATTGATTAGTAAATTACAACATTAATCTTCATTAATGCTAGCAGTATACAACAGTGTTACAATAAGGAGAATTTGAATCATGTGGATAAGATTCAAATCTACCAAATCAATCCTGATTGGCTGGCGAACTAGAAGTGTCTAAATCACTATCGGAGCTCACTAGTCTAACTCCACATGTCTAATTGATTCTATCAATCAGTTAAACCAGTTGAACAGATGAGGTAGGTGAGAAAAGGCGCCTACTCCCATGCAGCCATGCAATGCTAGCGCTAACTGAACTGAAAGACATCTAACTCAATCTAATTGGAGGTTAACTTAGCATAACTACCTACCTACCACAACCAGCTAATGGAGGTTGTTGGTGGCACTCATAGTGGCTCCTAAAATGTAGGGATTGGTCCCAGAGGCACATTAATTGATGCATGAATGTACACTGTACAATGATGTATACCTCCTTAAATGTTCCTATGGAAATAAAGAAATTGCTTTATAAACTTGCTGATGAACACGACAATTGAAGAAAAAGAGTTTTTATTGAAATGAAACAACGAAGGCCAAACAAATTTATATGAGTAGGTAGAGAAAATTGGTAATTAATTTTGTGAAGAGAAAGCACTAGAAGTCAAAACGTATGTCAATAACATAAAACGAACATCCTATGATGATTTGAACAAAAAATTTATCCACATTGTACTTGTATTATTGCACAAATCTCTTATAGACAAAGGAGTCAGCCATCTAGTCAAACCAAGACCACCAATAAACACTCCCATATTGACTAGTTGGAAGAAGAAGAAAAAAGAGAGGGAATATTTTTTGAGTAAATGATTGCATATCCGCCTTCATCAACGAAGAGTAAATTTGGGGCCGAACATGGGGCACAAGGCACTTGTGAGATGCCTACACCAAAATGAACCATAGTCAACATGTAATAATAAACAATATGATCAATAGATTAACAATGCACATAAAATAAAAATTGTCTAAATGTTAATATACACTTGACAAATAGACAAAAATACAAGCAAAAAGAAGTATGGAGGGTTACAAAAACTCCCCCAACTTGCAAAAATTAGAAAGAGATAAAAAACAACAAAAGAAATTAGAAATGTAGGATTATGTAGATGCACACAAACCAAAATGTCAAGTAAACATTATGGAGTGTCGGTTCAATAATGTAATGCACCCATACATTATAATACACTATAATTAGTCATGCCCCTTTTAATCAAGGTAGCATTTGTGCGTGCTGAAAAAAAATTACAAATTAAACTTAAACTAGAGAGCATCATTCCACTCTCCAATAGCAGAAGCTTGGTTATTTATTTCATAAATTTGTGTAAACAAAATTAAATAAGATTAATTATTTAGTCATAATTATACGTGATTAACCACATCCTAGAGAATCGTTCGATGTTCTGAATTCAGATTAGTTAATTATTTAACAGTTATAATAGTCCCAACATATTAGTACCTCCTTCTTGACTTGATCATGCCTTCCCAACAATTCTGACATCAAAAATTGAAAGTCGACACCACATACGGGTTTCTAACGGAACAACACCTATATGTCTACGTCGACGTATAAATACCAAATTACCAAAGATCGACATGTCGTACCTTGGAAGTCAACATGTCGAATCTTGGAAGTTGGAACTGGTTGAACAAACTTACCAATTACCTTCAATGTTGCCACCTCGGCATCGAAACCTCGACAATTCACAAGCGCTTAGCGCTATTACCCTCTGAATCGGAAGTCCAAACTCAAAAAATAGAATGGAACTCTAGTTCCACAAGGCAACCCCCATTTCTGACGTTAGCACCTCGGTGTTGACACCTCAGCATCAACACTAAAACAATGATCCATTCACCAATAGCACGTTGATACCAACTTCAGCATTGAAACCTTGGTAACTATTCTTTTGATTTCAAAGGTTAAGGACTACGTAATTTTTAGGAAAACAACTAAGGAATTATTTAGACCGAAACTTAATAAGGTTTCTACCTCAACTCATCCTAGAAACTTAATCCCATTAGACACATCTACGAACTACAATTATTTAACCTTGTTTCTAACATTTGTAAACTATAACAGTCTTTTCTCCAATGAGAATTTCCTTTCTATAAAGTAGTGAATCCAATTGTATTTAAGTCATTTAACACAATAGTTTTCAAAACCAATATGACCAACAAGGTTCAACAACATATTTCAACTATCTAATTTATGTATTCACAAACAACAACATTCTCATTGCAGGAGTTAATAATCAAGGAAACAAGAACTTCACACTAATTACAGATTCATTCTATTTGTTCCTTTTTCATGCAATTTAACATGAAGATGAGCACCCAAAACAATGGTCTCATTTAACTTCCCAAACAAATTGAATTCAAAATAGAGAGCATGAAAAACATGTGAACTTCATGCCATGGTCCTCAATGGATATGAAAGCACTAATAAAGACATAAGGCATTCTTCTCCTTTAATTAGTCTATAAGAACTAGGAAACCAATGGAACGCTACATCCATTAACCAAATTAACATTGCCTACAACAACTCAACAACTCCCAAACAAATCATTGACTTAACAATTACCCCAAACAAATTTTAAATAGAGCATTGATTCTACTATTAAATGCTATGTTGCAGAGGTAGAATTGTCATTTCTTTATTTACAAATTCATAGACAACATTTAGCTTGCCTAAATAACATAATTTATGGGAAGATACATTTTTCTAGTTTTGTAACTACAATTACAAACTTATGCTCAACAAATAAAAGAACATATAATTATGATATTGGTATGTTATCTTAACCATTTACCTCTCTATGATTAGAATTCTATAACATTGATGAATTTAACAAAATAAATATAATTTTATCGTGTACATTCCATACATGAAAATTGAACGGTAAACAATAAACTTGATTCCAAGCATGAATTATCATTACAGAATAACAACATATTTACAAGAAATTAAACTTATCTAATAATGATTGAATTGGGAAACTAACTGCCTGTGAGGAATGCTCTAGCCAACCATAGGCAATTTTGGTCATATTCTCTCAACAAAATTTTACCCCTGAGCTGAGATCCATGCATTCACCAGTCAGGTTTCTCACCGACCCCATAGTTTTGTTTAATTTTTTATCATTTAATAATAGAGATTGAATATATAACAAATTCCATGTCAAAAGTGCATTTATCTTTCTAGTTTCCTTCTTCTACCACAACTGTGATGCCCATCCCTGTTCACTGTATTCAGAATTCTACTAAGTTAGTTGCCTACACCATTTTCCATTTCATTGGAATGACCAAAGACAAAATATATTTTATTTCAGCAATGAATGTTTCCCAATAATGTTTACAGGTTCATAATAGGCACTCTATTTCTTTCATTGATCAAAGATTCCATGTTCGTTCAAACTCCCCCATTGGACAAGGGCTAGTTATCCTCTCTCCTCTTGACCGAACCAGTTCATCTCTTTTTTTATAAACCAGAACCAATTCTTCTCTCTTCCGACGTGGAAAACTCTCCAGGATGGAACGAATTACCACCTTTTCCTTGCAATCTTTCCCTAGGGCATGTGGTGCAACACTCACTAGTACAAGTGATCAATTTTGCCACGGCAAAACATGGCAATATCCATGGAAAAGCGTGGATATTGCCACGTCTAAGTGTTTTTTGTTCCGTGGAAACTATTATGTCGCAATAGAGATGACCCCTAATTTGCGTCGCAAGAGCGACAATGTTCTATATGTCATTAGATGTCTAATCCGTCGCTATATCCACGCCTGGCTGTCTCTGTATCCACGCCTTTCCGTCACTATAGCCACGCTCTGTACAAGGTTTTTTTTAAAATGCAAATCCAAGATGTCGCTATAGCCACGCCTTTTCGTCGCTATAGCCACATTTTTCCGTCCCTATAGCCATGCTCCGTATAAGGTTTTTTTAAAAATGCAAATCCAAAGCGTCGCTATAGGCACGCCTTTCCGTCGCTATAGCCACGCTCCGTATAAAAAAAAATTAAAAATGCAAATCCAAGACGTTGCTATAGCCACGTCTTTCCGTCGCTATAGCCACACCTTCCCGTCGCTGTATCCACGGTTGGTGAAATTTTTTTTAAAAAAAAATACTTGCAGCCGTCGCTTAAGCGATGGTATTTGAAAAAAAAATTACCTGGATTATCTGCAAAAATTACCTGGATAGCCACGTCTTTCCGTCGCTATAGCCACGCCTTCCCGTCGCTGTATCCACGGTTGGTGAAATTTTTTTTTTAAAAAAATACTTGCAGCCGTCGCTTAAGCGACGGTATTTGAAAAAAAAATTACCTGGATTATCTGCAAAGACATATTTGAAGGTCAAATCTACAGTGAGATGCATTAATGGTCTGTTTCATTTCATCTTTATTTTAAAATATTCGATTTGAAAGTACTACCACATGGCTGAGCCTGGTTTTCAGAATGCAAAAATAAAAATGAGGCTTTTCAGATTACCTTGAAAAAGGTCACAAGCCAGAGTCTAGAAAACCATAATGAACTCCCAAATAAGCCCAAATCCCAAATAAGATGGGCTTATTTGGTATTTCTCCAAATGAACTCCCAAATGGATGCACTGAGGAGGTCGATTGATGGTATAAAAACTGCATGCCACAACAGAATACCAAGCAAGAGGATCTGGAGTGTGAAGTTAAGGAACAGGGGGATCAGTGATACAGTGATACAGAGATGCACTTCAAAATCATTTTGGGCCTGTCTCAGGGCATGCAGTCTCAAAAAGTTCACTCAGAAGGCTCAAAACTGAAGGAGGATGACACTGTTCAGCAAAGATCCATAGCTATCATGGATATTTCTAACTCCAAAGGACCTGGTAATGAAGAGCAACAGGTGGATGAAGGCTATAGTGGCCATGTCTTTTATTAAGACTCTGACGTTTCTATGTATTTCTCTTCCACTTTTCTGTTCGAACAGTTCATTCAAATTTCAGATATATAGTTGCCAATGTCTTGTGAAATAGCTATATACTACTATGGATGAATTTAGATGAGGAATTTTGTAAAAGATTGAAGAGCTCTTTAAAATTGTTCTGAAAGAGGGTGCCTCACAATAACACCCGTCTCCTCGTATGTATTTGTGAAAGAGCATAGAGTATGTTGGTGTCCTTGTTGCGTGGGAAATGCCCTTCATCTAAAAACAACAGTCCTGGTCCCTCAAGTAGAATTTGTTGGCAAGATTGTGTCATTTGATTTTCTGATTTTTCACAGACTATACTTGAGAACTGTGAATAACTTACAAGGAGAATACTCTTCTTTTCTTTCCATTCTCTCAACGTCTGAAGCTGGTTGCATCTCAACGTTTCTTCCTTATTGGTTACATCATATAGGTTATAAACAGGGATCTCCTCCACTCCCCATTTTTTAAACTCTTTCATCCATGAACCCAAAATGCTTTTGGGTGCTACAATCAGTGGCCTTTCCTCTGGGTACTTAGTCAAAAAACATTGAATAAAGCTAATCATAAGGAATGTCTTCCCTGTTCCTAGTGCATGTGCCAAAATGCAGCTACCAGGTTCTTCAGCTATAAGGTTCTTTTTCCAATGCATATTGTCCATAGTATATGATATGATCATTAGGACAAGCATCAATAGCTTGATACTCCATTCCAATTTCTTTCATAATCAAATATACTTCTCGATATGTGCGTGGTAAAATATTTGACGTCGGTAATAGAAATTCACTTAACAATCTACAAAATTGAAAAGAATAAGTATCTTATAAACAATATTACTCATCATTAATATCGCATCCATATTTTACAAATAAAAATAACAATAGCAATATAGGACCAAAATCAACCTTAGAGGTAATTGTGAACATGCATACATAGATAATTAACAAATTACATACCTTAGCATCTATGTGAAACTGGTGTTTGATAAACCATTCAAAGCCTTGAAGTTCACCAACAACAATATAGCAAATAGAAGATTTGTTTTTGAGCCTTCATAAAGAGGTTGCTGCGACTTCTTGATTAGAAGATCAACATCAATGTCATGATCACTATCATCATGGCCGTCGTCCTCATCCATTGAAGCAAATGTGTCATGGATCAACCTATGTATCTCATCTTCCTGATTTGTATCGGTAACGTTATATCCATCCATGTCAACGTCATTAAGAACTTGATCAGCTCCAATATTCTGATCACGAATTTGCTCACCCTGTAAAGGAGTATTTCTGCTAGAACCTGGCAAATTATAACTATCTGGAGGCTGACATTTTGGGGGCATTGTCTATATATGTACAAACAATGCAGTGAAATTAGTGTGCATAGAGCATATAAAATTATGATAAGACATTTTACTAAAAGTCATGACATGACGACCATTAGAGAGAATACATTAAATACTGAATAACCTCTTACAAAAGGGAAAATATTCATTGCCCCCTTCGGCGTGTCCCTTCTCCCTACAATGTCTTTCAGCTGTTGTTATTAAAAGTCTTCTTCTTTGCAAACCCCTGCAATCATTGTACGGGCAATAACATTTTCCATCGCCCCTCGCCTCTAATGCCGCTCTAAACCGAGCAAGCTTCCTTGCATTTTCGTTCATGGTGACAAAGCCTTGTGGGGACAAGAAATTGTCTTACCTACACCATACCAAACAGTAAGTTGTCAAATA
>LPNX011223245.1:91875-154199 GCA_001517045.1 Pseudotsuga menziesii
CTAACTTTGCACGTTTAAAATCCGAACTATGTAGATCTAGATTGTTCACCAGCAGGAGACGGAAATAATAAACAGCTCCAACAATCACCCGAAAACAGTGCTGCAACAATGGCAAGTGTGAAGAAAATCTCGTTTTGGTCTTCGTTTTTATAGAACTCTTAGACGTCGCTATAGCGACGGCAAACATTGACTTTTTGCGCCCTAGGTCAAGTTGACCGTTGTAAAAAGCCAGTGAAATCTCAATACTCTAGGTCAACTTGGCGGTGACGTCGCTATAGCGACGGATAGCCGTGGATACAGCGACGTCCAGCTCTTTAGCCGTGGATACAGCGACGGATAAGACCCCCTGCGTGGATACAGCGACGGCTAGGCGTGGATACAGCGACGCCTCGTTCCTGTTGCTTCCGATTTTGCACCAAAAAGTAAGAAACGTGGAAAACCTCCGTGGAAAAATCCGCGCTTTTGTACTAGTGACTTGACCTTTTCGCTATTTAACACTTGATTGACCTTAAATATAATTGTGATTTAGAATAGGTTTAAGTTAATCAAAAGGGATTAGGCTCAAATCATGACTTAAGGGTAATTTTAGAGATTTAAGGACTAATCAATATCATAGCAAGGTTTCTCTAATAAGACACCTCTAATCCCCATTTCAACCTCTAGTGAATACATGGGTCCCCGATCTTTTCAGCATACCACCTCAGTATAGTTAGTTGTGGATTTTAATATAAATTATTGAAAAATACAATGTGTTAAACCTTTCAGGAATTCGATTTTCAAGTCAAGGGTTTTACATTCTCCTCCCCCTTAAAATATATGCCATACCCGGTGTTTCAATGTCCAAATTTCATGACCAAAACTTTCATATTTATTTACATATATACAGTCTTCAAAATAGATGGGGATACTCTTCCCGCATCTTGTCCTCTACTTCCTAGTTCTCTTATTTAGGATTGTAGTGGGTCCATTGGAATATTACCTATCCTCTGAACCTGTTCCTAATTTTCTTGATTCTTTTGTCCAATATTCATGTTGGTTGTACTTGTATTTTCCCTTCAGTTTCCACCTGTATCACAAACCAATCAAGTATATGATTAGAATCATAAACATAATTTTTCAATAATGAAACATGAAAAACATTGTGTACTTTAACCATAGGAGGTATAGCTATCTCATAATCCACTGGTCCAATTCTTGTTAAGACCTTAAATGGTCCACAAAATATAGCATCCAATGTTTTACAGTTAGCCAACGATAATGTCCCCAACCTAGAATTCTTTATTCGTTCTATCTATATATGCATAGCTCTTCTATCGATCTTGTGTTATATTCAAGTTTAGTTTGATCAAGGTTACTTGTTGTTCCATGTCTTAAAGTATTTTTGGTCCAACTATGATCCTATCCATAGGCTTTCCCCAATTCACTAGAATTACATTTCTTGCTATAAAGTGCTTCAAATGGACTCATTTTTAATTATGCCTAGTAACTATTGTTATAGGAAAATTCCACTAAGTACATGTAGTATTCCCATTTATTGGGCTTGTCCATTACATACATTTGGAGCATGTCTTTAATAATTTGATGTGCTCACTCGATCTATCCATTTTTCTATGGATAATAAGTTGTAATAAGGTTGATTTTAGTTCCAAATTCTTTAAACAATCCTTTCCAAAAGTTCGAATCAAACTTTGGATCCTGATATGAGACAATTACTTTTGAAATACTATGCAACCTGACAATTTACTTCATGTATATTTTTTCCATCTTAGGTGTCTTAAACATTGACTGAACTAGTATAAAATGAGTCAATTTTGTCAACTTGTCAATCCTTACCATAATAGATTTATGTTGCTTTAGTGTTCTTGGTAATTTTGTGATAAAATCAATAGTCACTACATCCCACTTCCATTTTGGTACAAGCAATGGATGGAGTAGTCAGGTAGTTTGTTTATGTTCTTCTTTTACTCTTTGGCGTTCTAAGAATTGAAGAATACTTGGCCACTTCTTTCTTCATGCCTGGTCAATAATATTCCTTCCTAACTATTGTCAATGTATTTTGATAACCATGGTGGGATGCATAAGTTACATTATGCATTTCCTATAATATCATTTTGTTTATTTCACTTTCAGCTGGTATATAAACTCTGCCATTAAATTGAAGAATTTCATCTTCAATTAGTGCATATCTGGAAAATTTTAATGGCATGTTGCTTTCCTGTTATGCTGCTACAACCTATAGATAATGATTATCTACCTTCAACGCCTCTTGCAACTTGAATTTTAACTCATACTTCCAATAATTGATGGTTGAAATTTGCATTATTTGACTTCTTCTATTGAGTGCATCAGCCACTCTCTTCTCTTTGCATTTTATGTATTTGATTTTAAAATTGAATTCGCTCAATAATTTAATCAATCTAACTTGTCTAGCATTCAAATGAGGTTGTTCAAAAAAAAAATTCAGGCTATGATGATCAATTTTTAATTCAAACACATTTCAAATGAGATAATGCATCCACATCCAGAGTGCATGAACTATGGCAGCTAACTCTAGTTCATGAGTAGCATAGTTATTTTCACGTTCCTTCAGTTTCTATGATTTGTAACAAATCGCATGACCATCATACATCAAAACTCCATCGATTTTTTCTAAATATGCATATTTGCATACCACATACTCTTTCCTGGATCCAGAATTTTTAAATATTTGAGCACATATGAGTAACTCCTTCAAGAGTCTGAACACACTTTTAGTTCTAGATGAAATTCGCATTCTTCTTTTGTAAGGATGTAATTAGATTTGCAATTCAGGAAAAATATTTTATAAACCTTATGTAATATCTGTCCAAACCCATAAATGATCTAACCTCTGACACATTTCTCAGAGTAGGCCATTCTCAAATATGATGTGACCCAAATATAACAACTTCTTCTTTTGATAAAAAGAACACGTGCTAAGATTAACATATAACTAATTCTCTCTCAGGATCACACATGAATGTAGTTTTCATATTTTTCAACCCAAAAGGTACTATTATATATTCATATTGCACATACATGGTCCTAAAGACCTTCTTGCGAATATCTTCATATTTGATGCATACCTTATGGTAAGTTGAACTTAAGTTGAACTTAAGTTAATCTTTGAGAAAATTCTAGCTTCACGCACCTTATCGAAAAATTGTCGATCCTCAGCAATGGTACCTATTCTTAATTGTGGCTTTGTTTAGTTTCTTGTAATCCATATACAACCTCAGTGTGCCATCTTTCTTTTGTATAAATAGAGTAGGTGCTCCCCATGGTGAAATACTAGGGAATATATAACCCTTCTTTAACAACTCTTCTAGTTGCAATTGTAATTTTCTCAATTGTGGGGTGCTCATTTTGTAAGTATCTCTATACACTAACACTATCCTAAGTACCAGATTGATTATAAAATCAATGTCTCATGTAGGCGGTATCCTAGGAACTTTCTGAAACACATCTTAAAATTTATGCACCACTGGAATTTCTTCAATGTGTGGCTCCATATCAATTTATACTTCTTCCACATGGATCACATACAATTGGCATCCCTTTACAAGATATTTATTCATCTGTATGGCTAAAATATGCCTTACCAATATCGAATTTGGAAATTCATTTAACCTGAACGGTTTTACCATCTTCATCTAGGCACATCATACTTTTATTATGGAAATCAAGAATTGCATAAAGCTATTCTATCCAATCTATTGTTAGGGAAAGTGTTCCTATGGCTGGGGTGAGGCCACCAACGTACTAGGGGTTCTATAGATTGACATAAATTATTCTTCAAGCATAAAACAAAGAAAAAGGTCAATGGTTAGGCGGATGTATACCTTATAAAATGAAGGTTGATTCAATATTTCCATTTATCCCTCCTCTTTCTCTTCCACCAAGGAACCTACAAAATACTTCAAACCCTTCTCAACCAATTTTACCACATGTAAGATAATGATAATCAAAATAACATGAAACCCTAATTAACATGTAATCATAAAATGAGATACAAACATCCATTATACAATTATTTTGGAAAGGAAGAAAGCCACATTTTATTAATTGAATGAAACAAGTATATATATATGTTCTCATCGATCAAGGAACCTCATGAAACCTTCATCTGGATCTCCTACTTCTCTCCTCCAAGAATATCAGCCTCCAAGCAATGTGCTAGGATAGATGGCAACTAGGGCGCAAGGTAGGGGGGATGAGAGACAAAATTTCTCCAGCACAAGAGTATTATAGGCTAAGTGTCCTTCATGGTCCCCTCTTCCTCCCTTATATAGAAAATGGAGAAGGTAGGGTTGAGAAGAAAAAAGTTAGAACTGAAGAGGAAGTTCCAAAACTACTCAAACCACTCTTTTTAAGCAATTTTATGCATTTTTAGTAATTTTTGAGGTACACACAGGTGGAAAAAAGGAATGTAGCATGCCATAGGCTAGTGTAGCACTACCAACTACTATGTGTAAGGTCAAAAACACAGGTGCACCACAAGAAAGTGGCATCTTTTGTGAAAAAATGTTATTTTAGGGGTTTTCCAAGGATTTTCAGGAAAAGTTTTGGTCTACAAACGTGTTCATTAACTCCTTATACATCCAATGAACCATGAAAGAGGTAAGGTAATGCTACATAGATCCCAAATTTTCCTCTTCCATCCATAAATTTCCTTTGGGTGACTGATAGTAGCCTTCATGAAGCGTTGTCATGCGACCAAACATGTAAGCGTCATCACGGACAGAGAAATGCCAATTTTGGCTATAACACAATCCATTCCAGTCAAGACATCATAAAAACCAAGAGGAATTATATTCAAGTCAACTTTTGTATGACACCCAATCATTTCCAAACAACCATTTGTTACCATAAAAGTAATCTTCCTTTTCATCCTGGTAGCCAATTGTACCATTTTATACTTATGTAGTTTACTACTTTCTAAGTTGCATATTTCAACCAAATTATTATTTACATAGTTGTAAAAAGCTCCATAATCAATCACAATCGAAATTGACAAATCATTTATTTTACCTTCACTTTCAATCATTGAAGACTAGTGATATACCTAGTGATTGTTCAAGGTTGCATATATACAAGGAATGTTTCTAGCAATACCCTGCACTATAGATGATTCTTGCACATTATGCATACTAACATCTCTATTTTTCCTCTCAGGAAATTTATTGAGGTAGTGGTCACCTTCACATTTCCACCATTTAACTTGTAATGGTTTCTATTGTCATGTAGATTCAGTCACCCTTTACTCACCTTTCAAAGTGGGTTGTTTGAATAAGTTATATTGATCATTCTTAACACCAAGAGACTTAAATCCTTTTTTCCTCCGATCCTACTTATATTTCATTTTACCCTTCCGCACTTATGCACATCTTGTCTATTATTACCTTGCTCATACAAACATTTAGATTTCCTAATGCATTTGTTCAAAGTGCAAGGTTCATCATAAGTTATTTGATCCTTATAAAACGCTAGTAAACCACTAAGAAATCGATGAATATTAACCTTTTTCATGTTGAGTAAATCCAACATAACCCAGTAACTCCAGGAATATTTTCTCATATTCTTCATGTTGGTACCAAAATAAAGCTTATCATATTTTCACCTCCCCACCAAGTTTGAGTTAGATATTTTCAAAACCTCAGGTTCTTGTGTCAAACTTTGTTGAAGTATGTCATCGAATATCACTCGAGAGCCGAAGCCACCAAATTGTCAGGTAACAACCAAGTCCAAGAGTGCAGGAATCAAGGTAACAACCCATGGGTTGCATAGAGTCTCAATCCATTCAATGACTTTATGTGTGTTCATGTATATAAATACTTCAAAAACTATTTCACCTACTACATGTGGGATATATCTCACAAAGGCCAATAAAACACCCAAAATACTATTATCAAATTGAAAAAACCAATTGCTTGTGGACAGATGCATTTAGGAGGAGCATTGAAGAGTATGACTGCCCAGGGATGAAGAGTCAAGTGATAAATAGAAATTCCAAATACTTGAGCACATTTTAATGTGTCATTCCAAATGTCGAGACCAAGTTTTAAAGAAACATTTTCACATAATGCTAAGGAGAAACACAAACACCATATCCTCAAGCCTGAGTTCAAATGCCAAGGTGAATGAGCATCAAAAAACCAAGCAATCAATGCCAGCAACTCCATATATTACCGATAGTTTTCTACATGAAGGTTTTTTCTGGTCAATGAAAATATGGAATTATATTGTATACACGTACCGACAAATCACATATCACTCGTGTTATGTTTATTGGTGACCAATTAAGTGTCAATTTCCAAATGTGAAATATTATGAGCTTTGTTTCATTAGTGTTAAATCCTAAATGAAAATCTCGAGTGTCATGGAAATTGACAAGTGCACTAAGGAGAACTCATAGTCATCCCCCATATTTCCACAATGTCAAAATCAAGTTCCCAAGCAACATCCAAATGTCCAAAAATCCACGTCTACAACACCAATGAAGAACACCTAAAGAATATTAAGTAAACAAATGACAAATTGAACCCTCAAATGTTATTAATTTATTACACCAAGATGAAGTAAAATTAATCAATCCATAATCAATATTTATGCGTAAAGAGGGTTGAAACAACTCGATTGTGGGCATATGTTGCTTACTGTATTCAGGTTTCTACAAGGTGGTTGACTGAAATACATAACCATATGAATACATTGAAATCTATTGATTGTTTTCCTAGTGTACTAAATGCTTAATGGAGTTTCTATAAAGCAATGGTAATGAGAACAACTGGGTTCTTATTATGTTCACAAGAGCACTTAAGCATGCCTCTGGAGGAATCGAACTAGAAAAATACTTTGTGGTCTTGTTTGAAGTTACCAACTTCCTCTGCATTTATTTTAGTTCCAAAGTCTCTGAAAGGTTGTGAAATGACAGAAATATCTTGCACAATATTCCTTTGTAATCCTAGTCGATAATTTGTCAGGTCATTTTGGATCACTTGATGTTTCATGTGAAGGAGAAATCGAAATATGAGCTAATATCTACTACATGGGGATTAAATTATTCATAACAATGATGATTTGCTTATATAGAGGATATTGTTACTCAACTCTCTACATGTCTAATGGATTCATTTGAAACTCTAGATTTCTCAACTTGGGGAATTATTAGTTGTAACAAAGTGACCTCCCAAGTGACAATATTTATCATGGAGATAATAGGATCAAAATCTAGATCAGTTTGGTTATCCAATTTCACTATGTTTTTGTCTTTTTCTTCCTCATCCTCGATGGCGGAGTATGTTGCAGAGTATTTAAAAGTACAAGGTCACTATTTCCAAATATTGAGAAGAAATTTGGAAACCTAATAGGAATTTTGGGGGTGCTATTTGAGGATTAGAATCTCCCAGATGTCAACAATGTCTACATCAATTCCAGATTTCCAATGATTTAATGAATATTTTATGTTAAAGGATTTTATCAATAAACAATTCCAACCATTCTAGATTCGATGGGAGAAGAAATAACTTCATTATCTTAATAATTTCCATATTTTTAGGAAAAGAATCAGTAATTAGTTACAGATTAAAGGGAAGTTGTTTCAGTAGTCTCAAACTTTGTGCAGCAGATCATAATTTTATTTTATTTTTAGTTAATTGTTAGATTTTCACCCCTAAAAGCTTGCAACCACTATCTTGTGTAATGTCTATATATTTTGTCATTTGGAATGTAATTGGACATGGTTCAAAGTCCCAAGAGAGGACTTTAAGAGGTAGATACCTATGGTTTTTGT
Source organism: Pseudotsuga menziesii (assembly GCA_001517045.1). Taxonomy (NCBI): domain Eukaryota; kingdom Viridiplantae; phylum Streptophyta; class Pinopsida; order Pinales; family Pinaceae; genus Pseudotsuga; species Pseudotsuga menziesii. Next base: position 99,686 of record LPNX011223245.1, read on the forward strand.
AATACTGTGAGCATTTTATAGCATTTTATCATAAATTTTTTAGAGTTATAATATCATCCTGTATTGTATTTGTTTTCCATTTCATTGCTTCTTGCTTGAATATGTTACTAGAGTTGAGGACCAATTCTTGAACATGAATTAGAGATTCTTAATGCAATGAAGGATCCATTGCATATACCTTTTATTCGTGTGTTCTATTAAAACATTATTCATTCATTCTAAAAAAAGATTTATGTTTATTGAATGTTTAATCCCATGAATATTCAAGTTTGAGATGGAAGTGATACTTGAGTATTTCATTTTTTCCCTTTTTCTTATACCTTTAACTGGTATTCATCTCGATTGTTTCCTATTCATAGAACGTTATTAAATAAATCCATTCCCAATGGGTTTGATCATTGATGTATAGCTAATTTTGATCCATTAACTACCTTTTATATTTATATGCCTAGTATACTTGATCCACCAACTTTTTCAAATCACATAAAGAATCAAGATGTGATAGATGTTGTTCTTCTGCAATCAAAGAGAAAACTTTATCGCTAACACTTCCATTGTCATAATTCCCAATCTGAGTTCAAATAATTCTTACATTTTCTTATCATAATATGCTGTGATATTTATTCATCTTGAAGTACCTTTGAAAAAGTTTATATGAGATTTTCCTCTCATCTAGATTTTCCACCTGTTTTAGATGCTTCCACAACCTATAATATTTTCCCTAAAGATTGTATATATCAATACGAGTTTCTTGATTCTTAAAATAAACATGTAGTTACAAATATTCTTTATTTCAAGCAACCAAATCTCTATAATTTCACCATATTTTTCTCCATCAAAGGTAGGAGGTTGATTTTCTTAAGTTCACTCTGTAATGCATTCCCATCACGCTTTCCATTTGGATGTCTTCTAGGATGAAAATCATGTCGAATGTCAGGCACCTTGTTCCCATGATGAATTTCAACTAAATGATAGTGGGAATGCAACCCCATTTTGCTTACATTCTTATCTCTAGAATGCTAATATCTATTAGGAATTCCTTTATTCATTTATTCTTATCCTTGTCTTATTAAGACGAAAGTTACTTGTTGTACGTGATTTTGTAACGGTACCAGATTCTGCATCATTTGTTGATTAATTTAATTTTGGTGTCCCACACACTTAAGAATCTTTCCATTCCCAAAATGAATATCCCTCAAAGTTTGGAACACGCCCATGGTTCCCATCTCATAATGGTGGCCATTATATTCAATTCTTTGGATACCCATACCAAATTCTTCAGCAAAGTTGGAAATTATAGGATCTTCTTCCATCCTTTCAGTCCTTATTACTTACTAAAATTGCAATTAACAAGTATAATAGCTTGAAAATTGGGTTTTCACTGGCAATATGGATTCATCCATGATTGTTAGTTCACATCAATATTAATATGCATAATATAATTCACACAATTAAGATTCAAACACTTCATACAAAGAAATATTATGAAATTAAATAGGCCCAAGAGTTTTCACCCTTTGTAAAATCAAAACATTTCCTTGAGGCTTAGTGTTAAAACCTTAGCTCTAATACCAATATTCTTAAGGGTTATTGTATGGACCATATCGTAAAGGATTCAGATTTCTAATGGACCAGTGAAGCACTCCTTATTTAGATGTAACTAGACCTGATCCCAATTTGGAATGAGATAGGAGTACAATTCGTATCGTGTTGGGCCTTGTCTTTCACATTAGCTCACTGCAACATTTCATGTGCTTGATTCTGGATGTTGTAGATTTGATCTCGAAACTTCAATGATTTTTCAACTTCTCGTTCGTCAGAGTCAGTGTTGTTCGATTATGTCAATGAAATGATCAAGTCGATGGGTGATGAGGGTTAAATCCATAACATATCTCGAATGGACTGTAATGTCCCTTTTGGAAATTTTAGAGAAAATTACAAATTTGGCAAATTCAAGCTTGACTTGCCATGACTCTATATGGTTCCAACTTTCTCCAAATGGTCCCTAATTTGAAAATAAATTTTATGGTGAGTATTAAAACATCCCAATTTTTTTATGGACTATCTAACTATATACCTCTGCAACCTTGTTTGGGGTTCAGGAGAAACAATGCAAATTTACTAGGAAAATGTGGTCGACTACATCAAAACTTTCCAAAATTATTATGGAGGGATAATATGGAATTTAAAACATACTAAGATACCTCATATACTCAATGGTCGAATCAGAAATTCATTTTTACATGTTACTCATGTTTGCACAACTTTGGCCAATTTCTAGCTTTAGACTAGTGAAACCCCAAGTAGACCCAAATGTACCCAAAAAAATTCAAATTCTATATGGAAGAGATTTAGGAGAATTAAAAAATACTAATGCACAATATTAATTCCCATACACTTGCCAATTGATTCTGAAACTTTATTTTTTCCATAGGGAAAGAAGGACAAAAACACTAGGAAACCGATGTTAAAACCCCCAAGGGTAGATGACACTTTTGGCTCTCAAAATGCAGTACGACCCTCCCAAATTTGAGAACAGAGTATGGGTGTGAATATAAAACATAAGGGGTTGTAATTAATCATGTGTATTATTTATTCAAACTAGCTATAAAGTACAACATTTGTATGATAAATTTGAGTAAAATTGCTTAGGGGAAAATGGTGTTGCTAGCTCTATTTGAACTCATAAAAAGTAAATGAAATAGTTAAGAACATGACATGATGAATGGAGACCATATAAAACATAGAAATTGATTCCTTAACAGAATTTAAAATCACATAAATTCCTTAATACATGTCAGATATATAACTCCTTCGAAATGGCGGCCAAACACATGAAAACTAGTCATCCAAACTCATGGGAACGTAATCCTTTCACACATGGATTTATGATATACAGAGCATATGGACATAAGAGTATAGATCCATGCATCATATATTGCTTCCTAATAATGATAAAACTCATAGAAATTTCCTCATACAAATATGTTATGCAACTCTTTCCAAAACGGAAGCCAAATATATGAAAATTAGTCATTCAAGAGCATGGGAATGCAATCCTTTCGTACATGTATTTATGATATTTTGACTTACTGTAATACCTTAGTTTTGACCCCAAGGGGGAGGGGAATGTAATGCCCCGGTTTTGACCCCATGGAATTGAAATTGTACATGATGTATATATTGTATTTGAATCATGGAAAGGAGCTCAAGGCCAAGGCCCTACCATTGATTTGGTGTTTTGTGTATAGGTGATCAAGGTTGATTCCTATGGTTATTGTGCTGGTCATGCACAATATATTTTGAATATCATGTAAATTTACAAATTAATAAAATACCACAGCTAGCTATGCACTGCAACGTGAAAGAGATGGGGGCATGATTTCACAAGGAATAGGGAGGGGAGTTAGTCAAACTCCTGAGCCAATAGGGTGAGACCATATGGCAATGGGGGAACCCATAAACCCTCAGCTACATGTTGTCCTCTGCAATCAATAATTTATTTCTTCCAGAAGTTGGTTGAGGTAGGTAATTCCTTGGGAAAAGTGGGGCATGGTAGTCTAATTTTCGTGACTGAGCAGCCTTGCAGTCTGGAGAATCTTTATTCTTGCTTATGGGGCAAGTAAACCCAGAAAATGTGTGCCCAATCTGTCATCTTGGTATTCACCTAAAATTTTTGGTTATTCTGATCAAGAAAACTCACTCATTCACATATTGTTCATCCCCAATCCCACAATCGTGATTGTTCACTATGGTGCAGCGTGATCCTGTGTTTGTTCATTATCTGGAGTGGTGGAACGGGTTGTTCTGCAGTGTTTCTCTTGAACTATAGTGTGGTATGCAAACTTGTTTCTCTATGTTACAGAGTGGTATGAGACCCTGGTGGTTTGTTTTGCAGTGTTGAACCCTGTGTTGTTGTGTTTCCCTGTGAATTTATGTGATGTGCACCCTCGTTTGGGTATAAACTATATGCAAGGCTTAGGAGTATAAGAGACGTAGAATGTGCTTGATAAACCTAGTGTGGAACCTCACAATAAGATAAGAGCGGTTGGTTAATTTGCTTTGCACATCCTGAAGAGAAATGGAAGGGAAGGTGTAGCCCAAGGGAATGTGGAGCAGAGAAGGGGACACTTCCTTGTGTTGGGTGTGTGGGCAACATGGATGCCAGGCCAAATCTATATTCCAGAGGTGTCTTTAGCTCTATGGATGAGCTCACTAGCTTAGCAGTTCTTCTTGTCCACTGCCTTAGCAACCTATGAAACCCAATTGGATATTGGCTTGGTTGTGCCTTGTTGTTCATTTTGGCCATGAGTGTTATCCTTTTTTGAACAGCCTAATAAACCCAACTAGATGGCTTGGCTGATTATCCTGTGAAACCCAACAGTGAGATGGCTTGGCTGAGTGCCTGATAAACCCATATGTTGGCTTGGCTAGTCCTTATTGTGGAAGTTGGATTTACTGTGTTCAGTATGATAAACCCAACTATTTGTTGGCTTAACTATGTTCATTTTAATAAACTCAGTAGTGTTTGGCTTATCTTCCTGCATCCTGATAAACCCAACTTGGTGTTGGCTTAGCTGGACAGTCTGATAAACCCCAACTGAAGGTTGGCTTGACTATGTGTTTTGATATGGATGTGTGTGAGTATGGTGTTCCCTATTTCCTCGTGGAAGTCATGCCCAGCTCAGGGGTGGCAGTTGTGTTGAGAGATTGATGAACACAACTGGCCTATGTTTGGGTGGAATGCTATAGCGACATAGTTAGTTGCGGGACAACTGCATCGTAAAGACAAGTATTCTCTCTCCTTCTTGTTTATGCAATGTAGTTTCTTATGAATGAATATGATGAATGCTTGCAATGTTTTAGTAGAGTTTAGTGTGATGAATGTTCTTGCATTTGCATTTGTTTATGCCTTATATGTTTTAATGCAATTTTTCCTAAGTTCATGGAGGCTAGAAGCCTGTTATAGAGTCAGAATGCATCTGACTTAGCGTTTCTGCCCCTTGAAATCTGGCTAGGGGAGGCAGAAGGAGGAAATAGGAAAAGAGAAGTTCAAACAAGGCAGAATGTGGGTTTTCCGCACCCCAGGATCCGCCTATGGGAGGCGAAGGGCGGAAGTGGAAAAGTGCAGAAAATTTATATGAAAAAAGTTAACTTTCCAATTTTCAAAGTCTGAGGTCGGAAAGCGGAACTCGGAAGTGCAGAAAAATGCTAAGGTCGAAAGTTAAATTTTTCGATTCCCGATTTCCGCACTGGAGGGCGAAAAGGTGGAATGCAGAAGGTGGAACCATGGATAAAGGTTTCTATCATTTGAATATTTTTCTGATTCCTAAGTTCTGCACTCGAGGGTAGAAAGGTGGAATATGGCTGAGTAATTCCATTGAAAGTTTATGGTTCTGACTTTCGAGTTACGAAGGTGAAAGGAAAAAGGTCATTAAATTATTCCATCGAAAGGTTATGCTTCGAACTTCCGAGTTCCTAAGGCATAAGGAAGAAGTGTGGAAGGAGGAAAGTCGTTAAAAGATTTCGTCGAAAGGTTGTTTTCTGACTTCTGAGCCCCAAATGTGGAAGGAAAAATGTGAGTTGGATATGTCTGTCACACCTTGTGCTCTCGGTTCCTGGATTTCGCATCGAAAAGGTGGAAAGGGGAGTGTAGAGGGAGGAGTGTGGGAAGGACAGATTCAGTGTGGAAAAGGTGTTTACGGTCGCAGAAGGGATCTATGAAGGACGGAACGACTGTTACAATGGTTTCTAATCCTGAGAATGAATGTGGAAGAGTGTGTTAACGTCCATGCCCTATGTTTAGAAAGGAGAACAAGAGTTCTTGAAGCAAAAAAATTAATTTATCTGCATTATGCGGTAAGGGGATGCTACAGATTGGTATCAGAGCTAATGGTTGAAACATTGAGCCTAGATTGGCCAGGTGACAGTAAGTAAATGGTTTTTACTTCTAAAATTGTTATGCAAATAACAAACGATGTTTATTAACACATTTTGCAGAGTCATAGTGGAGTTTGGAAAACTGGGTTTTTCGCTCAGCCATGAGAACCTATGGCATTAATGATGCTCAGAGTCCCTATGAGCATGAGGAAGATGCCATGGGTGAAAACGTCTGATTTAGAAATGCCGAGATAGAGTCTAATGGCAGAAAAAATCAATATACTCCCCCAAGTATTGAAGCCACCATGAGAAGCCTGATTAAAGCTCAGGAAGAGCAGAATCAGCTGAATGCAGCCAAGTTGCAGAGTTTGACAGACATCCAAAAGCGGATGAGCTCTAGGCATCATGTCATACATTCAGAAGGAAGTAAAAGTAGTAACAAACAAAGAATAAGGTCTTCTAGTGGATCATCTGACTCTGAAGGATCCACTGGGTGTTCCAGCTCTTCATCTCACATAGATAAGAAAAAGAGGTGCTACAGAAATAACCCATGTGATGAGTTCAAAAAGGCGAGGCCTCCTACCTTTAACGGTGAGGTAAAGACGGGACAAGAAGCTGAAGCTTCACTTCTTGGGATGAAGAAATATTTCCAAGTCCAAGACTATTCAAGAAATATGAAGGCTAGAGTAGCCATCTTCAATATGAATGGAAGAGCATGCATATGCTGGGAGCACCTCAGGCAGGTGAGGATGATTAATGACATAAATATTGTGTGGAAATAGTTCAGGAATTATTTCAAGCATAAATACCTCTCTGACAAGTACTATGATCATGATAAGATCAAACAATTCCATGAGCTGAGATTGGGACAGCATCCCATGGAAGAGTATGTAAATAAGTTCTTGGAGTTATTGAGGTATTTCAGGTACGTCAAGGATAATAAAGTGAAAATTCAGCATTTCTTGAGTGTACTAACTCAGTCATACAAAGACAGGATTGAGTTTGATGAACCTAGAACTCTAGAAGAGGCTATCAAAGAGGCAAAGTATTGTTATGATTGTAATAAAGGCAAACCTGGTTACCATAAGGCATGGAAGGATAAGAAGAATGAAAAGTTTGACCAAAGGAAGAAAGGTTTCAAACCTTCTCACTTCCAAAATCAGCAGAGGAATTCATCACAAGTTGTGAACCAACCAGCTACAATGATGGCGGAAAATACAAGAAATCCAAAAGACGAACCTCTCTAATGCTGGAGATGTGGAGAACCCCATCTGCGCAGGAATTGTACACTTGAGAATGGGTATGTGAGGCAAGGTCATAACATTCAAGAATTTGAAACCGTGGGTTAAGTGGCAAGGACTGTCCCTAGACTTTATGCAGCATTGGACGACCGCCAGGAAGATCATCAGTCAACTGTGGTTGAAGTTACAGGTAATATTGTTGAGCAATCTGTTTCTGTTTTGATTGACCCTGGATCTACTCAAGCTATATTACTCCTAGAGTTGTTGCGATTATACTTTTAAGAAGTTAAAGCATAGCAAATCATGGTTAGTTCAACTAGCCACTAGGACTAAGAAAAAGGTTAGTGAAGTGGTAGAAAAATTTCCATTGGTTATGGATGGATTGGTTACTTATGCAAATTTGAATATTTTGCCTCTTGGTTCCTATGATATTCTCATTGGAATGGATTGGTTGGAAGCACACAGAGTAAAGCTTGATTGTTACAACAATACTTTTGAATGCATAGATGAAGAAGGCAACTTAAGGGTTGTAACATGCATTCCAAATGTGATCTCTTTTAGGAATATTTCAGCAATGTAGCTGAAGAAGTTCTGTAGGAAAGGTTGCAGAGTGTATGCAACTCATGTTTTGGAGGCAAACAAGAATGAAACTCCTAGGTTGTAGGACTTTCATGTGTTGCAGGAACTCAGGGATGTTTTTCATGATGAAATTCGAAGGCTTCCTCCAAATAGGGACATTGATTTCACAATTGAACTTGTGTCAGGAGAAGCACCAGTTTCAAAGAAACCCTACAGGATGAGCACACCATAATTGCTAGAACTGAAGATGCAGCTGCAAGAGTTGCTGGAGAAGAAGTATATCAAGCTAAGTGTGTCTCCTTGGGGAGCACCAGTTCTATTTGTGAAAAAAAAATATGGTACACTCAGGTTGTGTATTGATTATAGACAATTGAACAAGGTCACTGTGAAGAATAAATATCCTTTACCTCGAATTGATGACCTCTTTGATCAAATGGGAGGAGCAAAGGTATTTTCTAAGATTGACTTAAGGTCTGGTTACCATAAGGTAAGAATCAACAATGAAGACAATCATAAGACAACCTTCAAAACAAGGTATGGACATTATGAGTTTGCAGTAGTACCGTTTGGTCTCACAAATGCACCAGCTACATTTATGTCTCTCATGAATAGTGTCTTCAACAAGTATTTGGACAAGTTTGTTCTTGTTTTCCTTGATGAAATTCTTATTTATTCTAAGAATGAGAAAGAGCATGAAGAACATTTGAGGCTGACTTTGAAATTACCAAGGGAGCATAAGTTGTATGCAAAGTTGAGTAAATTCTAATTCTATAAAGATAGATTCATTATTTGGGTCACATCATCTCATATGAGGGCATATCTACAGACCCTAAAAATGTTAAAGCCATTATGAATTGGCCTACGCCAAGAAATGGAACAGATGTAAGGTCTTTTATGGGACTTGCACGATACTACAGGAGGTTCATTGAAGGATTCTCCAATGTTGCACATTCAATCACTTATTTGCAAAAGAAGGGGATAAAATTTGAATGGAGACCAAGGTGTGAAGAAAGCTTCCAACAGTTGAAGAATATTCTCACAAGTGTACCAGTTTTGAAAATTGCAGACCCAAAAAAATATTATGTGGTGTGTATTGATGCATGCGGTCAAGGAGTTGGAGGAGTTCTTATGCAAGACAACCAAGTGGTATGCTATGAGTCAAGAAAGTTGAAGGACCATGAGAAGAACTATGTCACTCATGATTTAGAACTTGCAGCAATAGTACATGCTCTCAAGATGTGGAGGCATTACTTAATGGGTAGAAAGTTTGAGCTAAGACAGACCATTGTGGTCTGAAATTCGTTTAATCAACCAACTATAAATGTTAGGAAATATAGATGGCTGGAGTTTTTGTGTGAGTTTGATTTTGAAATCAAACGCATAAAAGGAGAAGAAAACAAAGTGGTTGATGCACTCAGTAGGAAGGTGCATGAAATGCATGTGGCATCTCTTAGTATATTCCAACCAGATTTGAGGCAGCAAATTGTTAATCATACTGTTGAGGATGAATTGTATATGAAAAATAAGGACAAATTGCAGCAGAAAAGTCTTGAGAAGAGGTATGAGGGATATAAATTGGAAGAAGATGGACTTCTTACTTATAAAAACAAAATTTATATTCCAAAAGTAGTAGATTTGAGGAGAATTGTTATGGATGAAATCCATCAAGCTCCATATTTTGGTCACCCAGGGTATCAGAAGACAATTTCTATAGCCAGAAAGCAATATTTTTGGCCAGGAATGAAGAAGGACATTGCCAAGTATCTATCAAAGTGCATGAAATGTTAGTAGGTGAAGGTTGAGCATCAACACCCAGCAGGTTTGTTGCGGCCTTTTCCAGTCCCAGAATGGAAATGGGAAGTTGTTTCCATGGATTTTATTACAGGATTGTTAATGACTTGGAGACAACATGATTCCATCATGGTTGTGGTGGACAAGTTGACAAAGGTGGCACATTTTATATCGGTTAATTCCACATATAAGACTGATGCCATTGCAAAAAACTTCATGAAGCATATTTTTAGATTGCATGGATTTCCTAAGGCAATAGTCTCTGACAGGGATCCCAAGTTTACTTCTAGTTTTTGGAAGGGTTTGTTTGTAGATTTGGGTACCAAGTTGAACTTCAGCACTGCCTACCATCCTTAGACTGATGGTCGGACAGAGAGGGTGAATCAAGTGCTGGAAGACATGCTTCGCATGTATGTGATAGACAAACCATCCAAGAGGGAAGATTATTTACACTTGGTAGAGTTTTCTTATAATAATGGACAGCAAACATCCTTGGGGATGAGTCCATATGAAGCTTTGTATGGAAGAAGGTGTAGGACACTAGTGACATGGGATAATTTAGTGAACAGGATTGTGATTGGTCCATAATTGCTCAAGGAAATGGAGCAAGAAGTTGCAAAGATAAAGCAGAATTTGAAAGCATCCCAGGATAAACAAAAAAGCTATGGAGACAAGCATAAAGTGCATAGAGAGTTCAATGTTGGGGATCATGTTTACCTTAAAGTGAGGGAAAGGAAGAGTTCCTTGAAGCTTGGAAGTTTTTCCAAGCTATCACCTAGATACTGTGGGTCATTTGAAGTGCTTGAAACAATAGGGCTAGTTGCATATAGATTTGCATTGCCTGCTAGTACTAGAGATCATAATGTTTTTCATGTTTCTTTGCTTAATAAATATGTACATGATCCTAACCATGTGATAAATTGGGATTTGATTCAGGTGGAACCTGAGGGAGAGTTCCAAACCGAGCCATTGTGCATCCTTGACAAGAAGGTCACAGTGCTCTCGAATTGATCCGTTAGATAGTTGAAGGTGTAGTGGGAACACTACGGTCCTAAAGAGGCCACGTGGGAGCTGGAGCATGCCATGTAATTGGCCCATCCATTTTTGTTCAATTTTGTAAAGCGTTGAGGATAGTTTTGTTGTAAGGGGGAGGGGAATGCAATACCCCAGTTTTGACCCCAAGGGGGAGGGGAATGTAATCCCTCGGTTTTGACTCCATGGTATTGAAATTGTACATGATGTATATATTGTATTTGAATCATGGAAAGGAGCTCAAGGATAAGGCCCTGCCATTGATTTGGTGTTTTGTGTATAGGTGATCAAGGTTGATGCCTATGGTTATTGTGTTGGTCATGCAAAGTATATTTTGAATATCATGTAAATGTACAAATTAATATAGTACCACAGCTAGCTATGTACTACAACATGAAAGAGATGGGGGCATGATTTCACAAGGAATAGGGAGGGGAGTTAGTCAAACTCTTGAGTCAAAGGGTGACACTAGATGTCAATGGAGGTACCCATAAACCCTTAGCTACATGTTGTCCTCTGCACTCAATCATTTATATCTTCCAGAAAATGGTTGAGACAATTAATGCCTTGGGCAGATCGCGGCATGGCAGTATGATTTTCGTGACTGAGTGGGCATGCAGTATACAGAGCCCGTATTATTGCTTATGGGGCAAGTAAACCCAGAAATTGTGTGCCCAGTTCATCATCTTGGTCTTCACCTAAATGTTGTGGTTATTCTAGTCAGGAACACTCACTCATTCACGCATTGTTCATCCCTAATCCCACAGTCGCAATTGTTCACTATGGTGCAGTGTGATTCTGTGTGTGTTCACTGTTTGGAGTGGCGGAATGGGTTGTTCTAGAGTGTTTCTCCTAAACTACAGTATGGTATGTAAACATGTTTCTCTGTGTTACAGAGTGGTATAAGAACCTCGTGGTTTGTTTTACAGTTATGAACCTTGTGTTGGTGTGTTTCCCTATGAATTGTTATGATGTGCACCTCGGTTTCGGTTTCGGTCTGAACTGTGTGTAAGGATTAGGAGTGGAAGAGACATATAATGTGCTTGATAAACCTAGTGTGGAACCTCACAATAAGATAAGAGTGGCTGGTGAATCTCTTATGTACATCTTGAAGAGCACTAGAAGGGAAGGTGTAACCCGAGGTACTATGGAGTAGAGAAGGGGACACTTCCTTGTGTTGGGTGGGTAGGCAACGTGGATGCCAGGCCAGATAGATCTTATGAAGGTGTCTTTAGCTCTGTGGATGAGATCACTCACTTAGTAGTTCTTCCTTCCAACTTCCTTAGCAGCCTGTGAAATCTAATTGGATATTGGCTTCGATGTGCCTTGTTGTGCATTTTGGCCATGAGTGTAATCCTTGGATGGACAGCCTGATAAACCCAACTAGTTGGCTTGGCTGATTATCCTGTGAAACCCAATTATGAGATGCCTTAGCTGAGTGCCTGATAAACCCATCTATTGGCTTGGCTGGTCCTTATTGTGGAATTTGGATTAAATGTGTTCAGTCTGATAAACCCAGCAGTGTTTGGCTTAATTTCATGCAATCTGATAAACCCAACTTGGTGTTGGCTTGGTTGGATAATCTAATAAACCCCAACTAAAGGTTGGCTTGAATATGTGTTTTGATCTGGTTGTGTGTGAGTCTGTTGATCCCCAGTTCCTTATGGAAGGAATTCCTAGCTCGAGAGTGGCAGTTGTGTTGATAGGTTGATGAACACAACTGGCCTATGGTTGGGTGGAACTTTGCAGCGACATAGCTAGTTGTGGGACAAATCCATATAAGTATTCTATGTCCTTCTTTTCTATGCAATGTAGTTGGTTATGAATGAATGACTGAATGAATGAATATGATGAATGCTTGCAATGTTTCAGTAGAGTTTATTGTGATGAATGTTCCTGCATTTGCATTTGTTTATGCCTTGTATGTTTTAATGCCTTTTTTCCTAAGTTCATGGAAGCTAGAAGCCTGTTACATATTCATAATGCATCTGACTTAGCGTTTCTGCCCCTTGAAATCTGCTTGGGGGAGGTGGAAGGTGGAAATCAGAAAAGAAAAGTTGAAACAAGGCAGAATGTAGGTTTTCCGTACCCCGGGATATGCCTACGGGAGGCGGAGGGACGAAGTGGAAAAGTGCAGAAAAGTTATAAGGAAAATTTTAACTTTCTGATTTCCAAAGTCTGAGGTCGGAAAGTTGAAGTCAAAAGTGTAGAAAAGGGCTAAGGTTGAAAGTTAAATTTTTCGATTCCCGAGTTGTGCACTGGAGGGCGCAAAGGCAGAAGGTAAGAGGTGGAACCATGGATAAAGGTTTCCATCGTTTGAATAGTTTTTTGATTCCCAAGTTCCACACTCGGGGGCGGAAAGGTGGAATGTGGAAGGCAGAATATGGCTGAGTAATTTCGTCGAAAGGTTACGTTTCCTACTTCCAAGTTCCGAAGGCGGAAGGCGAAAGGGCGAAAGGCAGAAGGCAGAATCCATTAAACAATTCCGTTGAAAGGTTATGTTTCCAACTTTCGAGTTTTGAATTCGGAAGGCGGAAGGTCATTAAATGATTCTGTCGAAAGGTTGTTTTCCAAATTCAGAGTATCGACGGTGGAAGAAAGAAGGGCAAAAGGCAGAACATGATTTGGATATCTTCTTCACACCTTGTGCTCCCAGTTTGTTGGCAAGGGTTCGGGGTAAATTACATAGCATCGCAGATGCTACGCCAACTAGGAAAACACTGCGCAAGACGAAGACAGCGCGCAAGGCAGAAGAGGAGGACGAGGTCACGAATCAGTCCAGTGTTACAATTGTGGGGTATTTGGACATTACCAAATAGATTGTCCACACTTGCAGTGTTCATGTACGTACTGTACTACAATTGATCATACTATCGATAACTTCCCATAGCTAATCACAAGATGGCAGGCCAGGAATGTTCCTCAGTTGCAGAATCAGAACCAACTAAAGAATCAGTATCATAATTAGTTGCAGAACCAATATCATAATCAAGTTCTGCTTTAGAATCAGATTGTGAATCAACCTATGAACCCTCCATTGAACTAGACTCCACCGCTGACTCAAAATCCACCGATGAACCAGACTCAAGGGCCAATGGTTGCAACAATCTCAGGGGAGCCTAGAATAGAGGATGTTGACGTTACCATCGTCACCAGCAGAGGTGCAACAACTGGAGAGGATGAGGCCCACCCACAAGTTCGATTGGTTGGGAAGAATAAAGTAGTGTTTGATATCGCCACTGAATAGGAGACATTTTTTGAGCCAGAGATGTAATCGGAAGAAATCTTGGTAAGTCACCTATCTATGAAATGCCTTCTACTTTTGATTCTTCACTAGAGGTAGGACCATTGTGGCAGCATGGTACCTTGCAGCACTTCTTTGAAAGTTGTTTATAACTAGCAAGAGATCCTGATGCTCTAGTCGAGATTGAAAATTTGTTGCACCGCCCAAATAAGGAATGGAAGGATTCTGCGGTGAACTCTTCACATAAGAAAATGACAGGCAAAGAAATGCGCATGAATATTCAGATTAGGGACTATGAAGTCAATTCAGTTATTCTAGATCTGCTTTCCGATGTCAATATCCTAACAAAGCAGACATGGAAAAAGATGGGGAGGCCAACATTGGGTTGGTCCCCTGTGCAGGTGCGCTTGGCTAATCAAGCTAAGGTACAACCAATCAGACGGGTGTATAACCTGGTCGTAGATGTTGAAGGTATGAAGACCTATGCTGATTTTGATGTGATTGAAGTTGTTAATGGTGAAAGCTCTTATCCTGCACCATTGGGGATTGGATGGGCCAATAATAGTATGGAAGTCATTAACTTCAAGAAGCAAATGATGACATTTGAGAATCAATATATCATAGTCATCACGCCTATGGATCACAACGAAGGATGACGATATATTGAACTGATAAAGGATGAAGTTCTCAGGGGATGGAATCACTCCTACAACATCTCTAAAGATTACATACACCCCATTGCTAACGGAGAACTCGCTTCTGAGGATGCATTAGAAAACTAGCAAAACTGAATGAATGAAGTGTCATTTAGGAAGTGTGGTCTGGTCACGCAATCGATGCACCATGTCACGACTGTGATTGTAGAATTACCAGTTTATGAAGGGCTACCTGAACTTTCAGCTTTCTTCATGGAATTTGAAGAAAATGTATCGAAACCACAATGATTGTTGGCAATGGAGGAAGCACCGAAGGCTACTATGCCCGCTGGTGGGTGACTCATAAAAAGACAATTACGGGATGGGTGCATTGTCGACGGTTGATGATAGTTCGCTTTGGAAACATAGAGGTGTATCACGTAGGGAAGTATGATGGATGGAATGACCCTAGCGGCCATTTAATGGAAGTCTAAACATTGTGGGCATCGCAACCAAAGGATGAATGGGTCCATGCCTTTATTCACACCTTGGATGAAATGCCAAGATCCTGGTATGTATCAGCAGATTTATGCAGAGAAATAACCACATGGGAAGAGCTAACGGTTTTATTTGCGTATACCTTTAGTTTCACGGATGCTAATCCCGATGTTAACAGTGCACTTCAGATCATCCGAGACGTAATTTTAAAATTTGTACCAATCGCATATCCCATGGACCCACATGCACATTGCCACATGTAGTCGATGAGGGAATGTTATAATATCTCTGACGAACCTGAAGATGATGATGAACTATGGAATATCAATATTCTAGATACGGGAGGAAATAGGGATGTCGCAGCACAAGATATACCGACTGATCCAATGCATCGGCCGTTGAATATTAGAAATGTTAACATTGGCACAGAGGAGAATCCAAAATTTGCAAGTGTTGGGGACTACTAGGACGAGGAGACCATGGCAAAGATCACAAATATGTTGCATGAATTTCAAGATCTCTTTCCAACAAAGTTCTCAGAAATTAAGGGGATACCAGGTGATCTAGGAGAGATGAAGATTACATTAAAGCCAGATGCGAAACTAGTAAGACAGAGGCTGTATCGCCTGAATCTGTGATACAAAGAAAGAGTCAAGGATGAACTTGGTCGGATGTTGGATGCTGGAATCATTGAGACAATGGAAGAATCAGAATGAATCAGTCCTATGGTGGTCAAAGACAAGAAAACCGATGAAGCCTGGATCTGTGTTGACTTAAGAAAATTGAACGATGCATGTATGCATGACCCATTTCCAACACCATTCACAGATGAAGTACTCAAAGGAGTAGGCGGTCAGGAGATGTACTCTTTTAAAATGGATTTTTTGGTTGTCACCAGATAAGAATCGCCAAGGAAGATCAACATAAAACAACATTTGTCACCGAGTGGGGCTACTTCCAATACACAGTGATGCCTTTCGGATTGAAGAATGTGCCTGCAATATTTTCCTGAGTTATTGCCACGGCATTTAAAGATTTCATTCATAATTTCTTACAGGTATATATGGATGATTGGACAATGTATGGTCTAATCAAGGATCATTTGGAAAACCTTCGACTGATGCTAGAAAGGTGTCGACAGCATCAGATCGCGCTAAACTCCAAGAAGTGCATTTTATGTGCACCATTTGGGATACTGTTGGGTCACATTGTGTGCAAGCAAGGATTATTGGTTGATCCTATGAAAATAGCGCTCATTTTGAGCTTACCACCACCGACAAATGTGAAGATGCTTAGGGACATGCTGGGGCACACTGGCTATTATCACAAATTCATTAGAGGATATGATGTGATTACTGCCCCTATGGAGAAACTATTGAAGAAAGATGATGTCTTTGTATGGAGTCCAGAATGTCAAGGTAGCTTCGACACAATGAAGGCCAAGATGGCTTTGGCACCAATACTTGTATTCCCAGATTAGAACAAAGAGTTCCATGTTCATGTTGATGCCTCTTTTGTTGCACTAAGAGTAGTGCTCGCGCAGCCGAGTGAAGGAGATATGGATCACCTTATCGCTTTCGCTAGTTGAAATTTGTCATTTGTTGAGAAAAATTACA
Organism: Pseudotsuga menziesii; assembly: GCA_001517045.1. Lineage (NCBI taxonomy): Eukaryota > Viridiplantae > Streptophyta > Pinopsida > Pinales > Pinaceae > Pseudotsuga > Pseudotsuga menziesii. The sequence goes on from LPNX011223245.1 coordinate 116,202, forward strand.
CGACCACGGAGCGAGGAGGTCTAGCAATGGTCTATGCGCTGCAGAAATTTAGAAATTACCTTTTAGGTGGTCACTTCAAGATGTTTACTAACCATTTTACGTTGAAGTATATGTTCAATAAGCCTGTGTTGGGGGGGGACATATGAGGCTAGCCATTTCTCTTTCAGGAGTTTGATTTTGAAATAATTGTGAACCTTGGTTGCTTGAATGTTGGCCCTAATCATTTGTCTAGAATCAACACAGGTGAGGAGCCTACTAATATTGAAGACAGATTGCCTGATGCGCAATTATTCAGAGTTGACATGGTAGATGACTATTATGCTCCAATAATCCATTTTTTGGTGACATGAGTCGCAACAGAAGAGTTTTCCACAATTCAAAAGAAGCAGTTGGTGGTTAAAGCTTCTTATTTTTAGTTGATTGTTGGACACTTATATAATCTTGGACCATACGAAATATTACAGCGATGTGTCCAACCACATGAATAAGAGAAGATTCTAGAGGAAGCGCATGCAGGAGTTATTGGGGGACACTACAGGGTTCGTGCTACTGCAAGAAAGGTGATTCAAGTAGGGATCTAGTGGCCCACTTTACATAATGATATGATAGATTATGCATGGAACTGCGATGTCTGTCAACGCACCAGAAAACCATCACAGCGGGATGAGATGTCGTTGGTACCCCAGGTAACTTTGCAACCTTTTGATAAATGGGTCATGGATTTTGTGGGTCCAATCAACCCACCTAGGAAGAGTACTGGTGTGCGGTACATAATCACAGCAACAAACTACTTGACGCGATGGGAAGAGGTTGCACCAGTTGTGGATTGCGCTGCTGCGAAAAGGGCAAGATTTCTATTTGACAACACCGTGACGTGGTTTGGATGTCCAAGGATATTGATGCATGACTAGGGTAGACATTTTATCAACCACAGAGTAAGAGCATTTATAGAAGAATTGCAGATACAACATAAGAAAATACACCATATCATTCGTAGGAGAATGGGACTATAGAAGCATTCAACAAGATATTGGAGCATGCACTTACAAAGGTATGTAACACTAACCAAGATTACCAAGATCTGAAGATTCTAGCATTGTTGTGGGCATATCGCACCACTTGCAAGAGATTGATAGGGCAAACACCGTTCAAATTGGTATATGGGCAAGAAGCACTTATGCCTATGGAATACATTGGTCTCAGTCTGCGCATTACCATTGCAATGGGTATGGATGATGATGCAGAGTTAGAAGAGAGTGTGGCGTAGTTGATACAGCTTGAAGAAGACCACTTTATTGCAGGGTTGTAGCAACGCATCGAGAAGGATCGACAGAAAGCTTGGCATGATTTCCATATAAAAAACAAATAGTTTCAGCAAGGAGATTTGGTGTTGGTCTATGACAGCAAGTTCCTGAAGCATCCAGGTAAGTTATAGATGCCTTGGCTCGATCCATATCCTATTAATTCAATTACTTTTGTGGGGGTGTTCAATTATGGCAATTAGATGGAGCGATGCTGCCACAACTAGTGAATGGTATCCACCTGAAGCCCTATAGGACAGGGCTAGATTCACATAGTGCTTAAGGCACTATGCAATGAAAAAAAAGAGAGAGAGGATTAGATAGCCAGAGGAAGGGCGCACCAGGAGGAAGTGGATGTGCAAGCAAGGGAGTCAGTAGCGTAGTTAGGAAGCTATGTCGTGACAGTTGTAGAGTCACGACATAGTCAAATCAGTAGTAAATAAAGCACATTTAAGACAATTAATCGGTGGTGCTTACTGAAGCGACGCGTATTGATGGCGGATCCGGCTGTTGGGTTGACATAATTGACGGCAGATTCGGGAATTTAAGGCAGTGTTTGGTCATGATGACCATGGTTGACTTGGTAATTATGAAGAAAATATCGACTAATGCTATAAGAAGGTGCTCGAAACAGGTTAAAAGCACCATTGTGCTAAGATGAGTTGCAAAGAGTGTTGAAGCAGTGTTGAGTTCCAATGCCAACGAGTGAATTGTGAGAATTGTATACTAAAGGTGACATTGTCTCACGACTGTGGGCAATTGTTGCGGGATGCAGAGTAACCCCGACACGGTAGAGATTTCTAGTGAAAGGGACTTTCCCATTAGATCGATTACCATCGTTGAATAAATTGCCAATATGCAGGTCGGATCATCCTCCATTCTGATGAAGAAGTGGCGGGGGCAAAATCCCAGCTCCCCTGTAATGTCCCCATTCAAATAATTGCATAGCAGGAAAATTCCATCAATCCTACTAGTTCCCTAGGTTGGGTGGAAACATTGGGAAGTTAACAAGGGAGATAATAAATGGTGTTTAGACATTAGGAGGAATAAATATTTATTTAATGGAGTTAATTAAATGAATGCAAGTGAAAAATGAAATGGATATGGAGAATCGAGACACATGGAGACTATGGGGCCCACTCAAGCTAGAATTCATATGTTAAATGGAATCCTCCTCTTGTAATTTTGAATCTATGGGAAGCCTAATGTTTTGGGATGGATTATGAGGTTAATATACTTGTCCATATACTTCATAGGTTGAATTTGGGATGAATTGTAACTTACATAGGAGAGGAAGAGCCAAATGGGAGTTTCATGGACACTTGGCTAGATTCCCCTTACATTTATGACATCTATGACACCAATGACGGAGATTGTATGATAGTTATGACACAATTCAGATATTAAGGCTGACATACTGACATTTCAGGCCTGAATATATCATCTTGGAGGTTGAATTTGGCAGTTGGAGAAGGCCAAGAGGCTCCTACTCAAATTTGGGAGAAGAGGGAAGGTGAAGAGAGAGGCCACATCGCATAGCATGAATAGCCACACCAATTCGACTTGGCTTTAGTTTATGGATGGATTTAGAACCTTAGAAGACAAATAATTTTTATAAAATACAAGTATCATCCATAAGAATAACCTTTTGATCATTTGTGAAAATTGCTATTGTGAAGAGAGAGAGCTTGTGGATGACTAGTTCATGCCTTAGCCAATTTCGAGGGTGAGAGATTCCCATCCTAGTTGGTGTTTGGAGAGGCCACTCAATTATTTCAAGGAGATTCAATGGAGTCATAATTTATAGGTGCAACATACATCAGGTCATGGACACATCAATTTCAGCGTGTTCTTCCTTTCATCTTAAGTTTTCTCACCATATTTCAGCTCTATGGAGTGAGGCGCACTTGGTGAGATATTCATCTATTTGAGGGAGCTTCTCTTGTTCCAGTATTTTGTATTATTATGTAAATTCTCTGTTATTCAATTTAATAAATATATCAGGTGTAAATTCCAATAAATCTCATGTATTATTGCTCAATAATGAAGAAACGGTGCCATTTCCACACTACCTTGTTGTAAACTCTTGTAATCTTAATGGATTCGAATGGATGTACAAAATATTGATGATTTATGAATGAAAGGACTGCCATTAAATAATATTATGGGTTTCATGGTCTTTAACCGAGAATTTATGACCATTGGGTCGAATTTCATAGCATTTGGGGTAAACTACATCTCATTTCCCCAAGGGTCCAAAACTAGTTTTTTTTTTATATCTGATTGAAAGACATGATAAAATATATGGGAGGTCGAGTGGTTATGCATATGAGTCTCTGATAGTGTCTTATACATATCCCCTACATCAATTTAATAATTCCAGTGGGTTTCTGCACATTTGGGAAGCCATCTCTACCACTTACCCTGGGGGATTTGAACCCAAAATTGCTAGTAAAATCATATATCTTATTCAGAATTTGGTACAGACTTTCAGACCTGATTGGAGGGCCATAATACATCCCTGAACATAATATTTAAGTTATTAAACCATTCATACAACTTCTCTAAATATTTGGGAGCAATTGGGCTGATTTGGAGACCAAGACACTAAAACTAGTCAAGAGCCAAAATTGTGAAAAAAATGGAAAATTGAGCATTTTAATAAAATTCCAAAAAAATGACATTACAAGTGGTATAATAACATGGTATTGGCACCTTATGGTAGTAACAAGGATTCAAATCAATAAACCACCACCCTTAGATCCTGAAGTTGAAGGTGTTTTTTGTTGGAGGAGAAGAAGTAGTAGAAGAAGAGGTACATTTTGTTAAAACTATGACTAGTGAGGGGAAGGGACCCACTGATCATGAAAATATTGAATAAATTAAACTCATACAACCTCTCTTTGATCACATAACCAATAACATGAACCAACATCTTATGAAAGGATTCGAATTGGTGGTTAGCCAATTTGGAAGCAAATTGGGAATAATGGGAGATAGCAGTAGTTCACACTCAGAAGAAAAGAAGACAATGGGTGAGAAAATTTTCTCAAGAACAGGACCCCATAATAGACTCCATGAATTTCAGAGCACACCAAGTCCTACTGCACCTAAATTTATTATTCCCAAATAAGAGACTAACATTCAATTTGAAATTGATACAATAACAAAAGAATGGGCTAAATCGGATGAAGACTATAGGAGGAGTATAACATTTGAGCAGTACTTCACCATGGAAAGCAAACTCAAAAAGAAGGAGGAAAATAATTATCTGCATCAAAACAACGAATTGAATTGTGCCATAGGTAAATTTCCACTTCCTACTTTTGATGGTTCATCTCAAAGTTCTGCTAACACTTGGGTGCAAAAATTGGATGTGTATTTTCAGTTGAATCCAATGGTGGAAGAAGATGCTTTAAAAATGGCTATTTTGCACTTGGATGGAGATGCCAATGAATGGTGGTTTTATGGCCTGAAAACCTTGGGTCATGATCAGGTTAAAACATATTGGGAATTTATTGACAGGGTATTAAAAAGGTTTGAGCAAAAGGATCCAGAATTGTCTTTCAAAGAACTAGCACAATTCAAGCAGGTAGGGACTCCTATTGAATATATGTTGGAATTCCAAAGATTATCAGTTAAGGTGGCTGATGTATCTATGGGAAGGTTAGTATTGCTTTTCACTAAAGGTTTGGAATATCCCTTAAAAGTTTTGGTCAAATCCCACAAGCCTACTAACTTAAATGATGCAATGAGCTTGACTAGAGATCTTCAAAATGTACTTCCTAGAACAAGATTTCCTCCCAAGCCTAACTTCAAATTTGAAAGAAAGCCTTGGAAAAAGGATGCACCTGATAATAAGTTTTGGCAAAATGATACATTGGAAAATAATAAGAAAGAATGACAAAATAGGGATGAACTTCGAAGGAAGAAATTGTGCTTCACATGCTTCCAACCATGGGCACCGGGGCATAAATGTGCTAAAGGAAAGGCTCAATACATAGAAGTATTTTCTGATAATGATGAGTATGAATGGGGTATGGATGAAGAGGGGAACACTTTAGATAAAGAGGATGCATTTGAGACGGAATCTGAAGAAGAAAGACAAGAAGAAAATCAGCCTTCACCGGACAAGCAAGAATGGCAGTACTTTCAGCAGTTCCTCGCTATCACACTATTCGATGCAAGGGTGTGGTATTGGGACAAAGAGCTTCAGTTTTGGTAGATGGAGGAGCTGTACATAATTTCATTGATGCAAATATGGTGGAGAAAATAAATATACCAAGTGAACCATTCAATGGCTTCACAGTTGTCATTCCAGGTCACAACACCATGCAATGCAAAACATGGGTTCCAAAGCTGCAAGTCACCATAGGTAACTATACTTTTGTTGATAGTTTTTATGTGGTTGATGTTGCTGATACTAATGTAATATTGGGAGTGCAATGTCTATATTCTATAGGAGAGCATTCAGTAAATTATCAAATTCCTGAAATGAAATTTCAAGATTCAACAGGGGTACTAAGGGTTGTGAGAGGGCAGCACACTTACCCAAAACAGATAGTAAATTGCAATAGTGTGAGATATATATTGAGGCATGCTGATATAGAATGGGTTGATGAATATTATATCACCTATCCTAAGCCAAAAATCAGAGTTGTTAAACACCCAAAGGAGATAGAGACACTTATGCACAAATATGAAAAAAAATTCAGAGATCTTCCACATGGTAGACCACCTGATAGGGGGGGTGAGCATAACATTGTTTTGGAGGAGGGTACTTCACCCATTTAGATACCACCTTATATATATCCCAAGAATTTTAGAGATGAGATTGAGAATACCATTCAAGAACTCTTAGATTTGGGACTCATTAGACCAAGCTCTAGCCCTTATGCTTCTTCACTTGTGTTGGTAAAGAAAAAAGATGGAACTTTGAGGATGTGCATAGACTTTAGAGCTTTGAAAAAGAATACCATCAAGATCAATAGATATACTATCCCTAGGATTTATGATCTCATGGATGATCTATTTGGATCTCAATACTTTTACAAAATTGACCGTAGATCCGGTTATCACCAAATTCAGATGAAGGAGGAAGATGTGCAAAAGACTGCTTTTCGATGTCATTATGGTCACTTTGAGTTTCTTGTTATGCCATTTGGGTTGACTAATGCTCCAGCTACATTTCAAGCATGTATGAATAGAATATTTTGCAATCATCTCAGAAGTTTTTTTTTAGTCTTCTTTGATGATATTCTCATTTACAATAAAAATTGGGAAGAGCACTTGCAACACCTATAGATTGTGTTGAAAACTTTGCAAGAACAGTGTTTGTATGCTAAGATGTCTAAATGTGAATTTGGGATGAAAGAACTATTATATATTGGGCACATTATTGGGAGAGATGGAGTGAAAGTGAACATGGAAAAGATCAGGGCTATCTTAGAATGGCCATCACCAAAAAACACCACAGAATTAAGAGGCTTCATTGGAATATGTACATACTACAAGAAGTTTGTGAAAGGATTCTCCAAGTTGACTTCTCCACTCACTGATTTGACTAAGAAGGATGCTTTCAAGTGGAATGAAGAGGCTAAAAAGGCCTTCAAAAAAATGAAAGAGGTAATGAGTAGTTGTCCCATACTTGCATTACCTGATTTTTCTAAGCATTTTGTTGTTAAATGTGATTCCTCATGTGAAGGAGTAGGGGCTGTCCTAAAGCAATTCCAACACCCTATAGCCTTTGAGCGCAGAAATTTGCAGCCTCGTGAAAATCTTTACTCCATATATGACAAAGAGATGTTGGCCATCATGCATTCCTTGGCCAAATTCCGACAATACTTGGTAGGCAACAAGTTTGTGGTGAAAACTAACCACAATAGTCTAAGACACTTCCTTACCCAAAAGGATCTATATGAAAGGCAACAAAAGTGGGTAAGAAATATCCAAGCTTATGATTTTGATATTGAATATGTGAAAGGAAATAATAACATTTTAGCAGATGCATTATCTCAAAGACCTTCTTTTTCTCTTATGGACATTGCTAAAAATTGGAAAGACATGCTACTAGTTGAATATGCCAAAGATAAGTTTGCTTGTGATGTATTAGATGGAATCATGGGAGATGATAACTACAGAATTTTGAATGGGATGATATATTATAAGGGCATAATTTATTTGGTTCGATATTCAAAGCTTAAGTACAAAGTTTTGCAGGAAGCACATGATTCCCCACTAGTAGGTCATCCGGGGATCTTCAAAACCTATAGGCAACTAAGGCAAAGGTTCTATTGGAAAGGGATGAAGGAAGATGTTCAGAAGTATGTGAATGAATTTAAGGTATGTCAGCAAAACAAATCATAACCCACACACCCCGCTGGTTTATTACAACCATTGCCCATTCCGGAGCAAAAATGGGATAGTATATCAATGGATTTCATCACCGGTTTGACCAAATATTTGGGAAAGGATTGAATATATGTGATAGTGGATAGATTGACTAAGTTTGATCATTTGTTTTATATTACATCCTCTTTTATTGCTGCACAAGTGGCTGATATTTTTTTCAAAGAAATCTTCAGATTGCATGGGCTCCCCAAGAGCATTGTGAGTGATAGAGATGGTAGATTTATGAGTGCTTTTTAGCAAGAACTTTTCAGATTGGTGGGAACTCAATTGACTCCAAGTACAAGCTACCATCCACAAACTGACGGACAAATAGAGAGTGTGGATAAATGGTTAGAAGGGTACCTCCAAAATTATGTGGGAGAACAACAAAAAGCTTGGACCAAATGGCTACACTTGGGTGAGTTTTGCTACAACACCACCTTTCACATGTCAATAGGGATGTCTCCTTTCAGAGAATTGTATGGTTATGATGCACTTACATTTTCTGATATGATATTTGGTATAGTAGAGCTCCAAAAGCTAAAGATTGGGTGGAAGAAAGCCAAGAAATTTTAAAGCTTTTAAAAGACAATTTGTAAGTTGCCCAAAATCAACAAAAACAACATGCCGATAAACATAGAGAGAAAAGGACCTTTCAGATTGACAATTTAGTGTATTTGAGGTTGCATCCATACAAAAAAACATCCCTCAAAAGAAATGGAGCATAAAAGTTAAATCCAAGATACTATGGGCCCTACAAGGTAATCCGAAAAATTGGAGAAGTAGTATATGAGTTGGAACTTCCGAAAGGGAGTAAAATTCATAATGTATTTCATGTTTATTGTCTCAAGAAATCTATTGGTAAGAAAATTTTCATCTCAGATACACTCCCTACTTTGGATGATGAAGGACAGCTCACACTTATTCCAGAAAAAGTTTTGAAGACAAGGGAGAGAAGATTGAGGAGCAAAACAATCAAAGAATACTTGGTGCAATGGAAGGATATACCAAGTGAAGATGTCACATGGTAAGAGAAGAATATTTTGCAGCATCCAAATCTGAAATTTCTTGAGGACAAGCAATATTGGGTGGGGAGGACTGTAATGTCCCCATTCAAATAATTGCATAGCGGGAAAATTCCATCAATCCTACTAGTTCCCTAGGTTGGGTGAAAACATTGGGAAGTTAATAAGGGAGCTAATAAATGGTGTTTAGACATTAGAAGGAATAAATATTTATTAAATGGATTTAATTCAATGAATTCAAGTGAAAAATTAAATGGCTATGGAGAATGGAGACACATGGAGACTGTGGGGCCCACTCAAGCTAGAATTCATATTTTAAATGGCATCCTCCTCTTGTAATTTCGAATCTATGGGAAGCCTAATGTTTTGGGATGGATTATGAGGTTAATATAATTTTCCATATACTTCATAGGTTGAATTTGGGATGAATTGTAACTTACATGGGAGAGGAAGAGCCAAATGGGAGTTTCATGGACACTTGCCTAGATTCCCCTTACATTTATGACATCTATGACACCAATGATGGAGATTCTATGATAGTTATGACACAAGTCAGATCTGAAGGCTAACATACTAACATACTGACATGTTAGGCCTGAATAGAGCATCTTGGAGGTCGAATTTGGGAGTTGGAGAAGGCCAAGAGGCTCCTACTCAAATTTGGGAGAAGAGGGAAGGTGAAGAGAGAGGCCACGTGGCATAGCATGAGAAACCACACCAATTCGACTTGGATTTGGTTTATGGATGGATTTGAAACCTTAGAAGACCAATAATTTTTATAAAATACAGGTATCAGCCATGAGAAGAACCTTTGATCATTTGTGAAAATTTCTGTTGTGAAGAGAAAGAGCTAGTGGATGACTAGTTCATGCCTTGGCCAATTTCGAGGGTGAGGGATTCCCATCCTAGTTGGTGTTTGGAGAGGCCACTCAGGTATTTCAAGGAGATTAAATGTAGTAATAAGTTATAGGTGCAAGATATAGCAGGTCGTGGACACATCAATTTCAGCTTGTTCTTCCTTTCATCTCAAGTTTTCTCACCGTATTTCAGCTCTATGGAGTGAGGCGCACTTGGTGAGATATTCATCTCTTTGAGGGAGCTTATGTTGCTCCAGTATTTTGTATTCTAATTTAAATTCTCTGTTATTCAAGTTCAGAAATCTCTCAGGTCGAAATTCCAAGAAATCTCATGTATTATTGCTCAATAATGAAAAAACAGTTCCATTTCCCCACTACCTTGTTGTAAACTCTTGTAATCTTGATGGATTCAAATGGATGTATGAAATATTGATGATTTATGAATGAATGGAATGCCATTAAAATATATTATGGGTTTCATGGTATTTAACTGAGAATGTATGACCATTGGGTCGAATTTCATAGCATTTGGGGAAAACTACATCTCATTTCCCCAAGGGTCCAAAACTAGTTTTTTATATCTGATTGAAAGACATGATAAAATACATGGGAGGTTCGTTGGTTATGAATATGAGTCTCTGATAGTGTCTTCTACATATCCCCTGCATAAATTTAAGAATTCCAGTGGGTTGCTGCACATTTGGGAAGCCATCTCTACCACTTACCCTGAGGGGATTTGAACCCAAAATTGCTAGTAAAATCATATATCTTATTCAGAATTTGGTACAGACTTACAAACCTGATTGGAGGGCCATAATACATCCTTGAACATAATATTTAATTTATTAAATCATTCATACAACTTCTCTGAATATTTGGGAGCAATTGGGCTGATTTGGAGACCAAGACACTAAAACTAGTCAAGAGCCAAAATTGTGAAAAATTTGGACAATTGAGAATTTTAATAAAATTCCAAAAAAGGGACATTACATCCCTAGTGCCGACAAAGAGGAAAACGCTAACATCGATGAGGGTGTAGGAAGACACAACTGCCCAGATAGGGACATCTAGCTTGGGTGCTATAGAATCAACAGTTCACAATGGGGTCTCTATAAAGGACATTCCGGGTTACATCGCTCCCACCCGACCTGGTGCACAGCCTCAACGGTTAACAAAGAATCAGAAGTATCAGCTAAAAATGTCACCGCTTCCAAAAAGGATGGTGTGCACCACCGATATTGTACCATCATTGATGAAGATGAAGTACGAGGATCATGATCTATCGATGTTGCAGGATGTGGCAAATGATCCCTATGATTCATTACCTTTGGTTGTAGGAGGGCCCATAGTGCGTATCTAGCAGCCATGGGTGCAACGGTTGGATAAAGAGAGGTTGCTAGGGCTAATCAACATGCCGCACTTTGTGCAGTTGAACGAAGCGAATTCTTGCGTCAAGCAACTTTTGGCTTGTTTCCATGGAGGGACACTGTGGTTGGACACTCCAGTCCCAATCACGATTGATTTGATTTCAGAGATCACAGGGTTACCAAAGGATGGGCTGGACCCATCGCAATATTTCAAGGGCGGGGATAATGACAAGAGGCTTGTCGCACGGTTGAAGCAGAGGTATGACTTGCAGAGGGATGGCAAGGCGTATTGCATTAACAGCATTAATGATAGGATGGTATGTATCGTTGCACAAATCCTAGCCAGTAATATTGTTCATAAGAATCGCCTTGTCCAGTGCACTTCAGGGGTAATCGCATGTGCCCAACAATGCGCAGAAGGGGTACAAATGAACTGGTCCCTTTTCTTGCTAAACCAGTTAACTAAGGATGCGATAGCAGTTCAGGTTGGAGAACGACCTTTCACATACAATTGGTTATTGATCCTGATTGCATTAGTGGCTTGGATGGAGCCAGAGGACTACCAAAGGATGGAGGTTGAATCTGTTAAGGTGTGTAAAGGAGCACAGTATCAAAACTTGTGGTGGGTAGAGTAGCCTAGTCGGCAAGAGGATTGCGCGATCCACTTTTGGATATACTGGAAAGTGCTACAGGTGGCAGCTACCAAAGTTCCCTGACTGACCAATGAGGCCACAGCTAAATATCAAAGGATCACCATAAGACCGCACACCAGTCATGTCCAAGCTCACCGCAACCGTTGTCGATGTCTTATAAAGTGACGAATGAGGAATTGGCGACATCAATAGATGACTGGCCTGCCACATGGCAGGAGCTGGTTAGCGCTAGCGAAGTCTCAATAGGACCACTAGCAGATGCACCCGATGATCCCGTAAGAGGGGCTAAACAATAGATGCACCCAATGATGCAGTAAGAGGGGCTGACCAGTAGAGTCACCATGACTTCGATGGCGAGTCATCAACAGAAACTCCTATTGAACTTGAGGCACAACATATCTTTAAGGAGATAAGGATGAAGAAGCAAATGGAACAGGAAGCTAGCAGTAGTACCAGATCCGTGATGGAGGTGCAATTACAACGGCTTATTAAGGTCGTCACTGACTCAACCGATATGCAGCCAAAGAGATGCAGAAGTCTGTCCATGAGGGTTTTTCTGAGGTATGCACCAAGTTAGATTCTATATATAATGTTGTTTCATGAAGAGCGCCAGAGAGTGTGGATGTGCAGGATTATGTGTCGATTAGCACTGAGATGTGGGCCAAGAACATTCAGGTTCCCCCAATTGCAATCGACACTGGACGAGAAGATGTGAACTCCTCACTACATCAGATTCAAAGCATCATGGTGCCAATACAAATAAGTTGTCTGCCCATACCTTAGTGCACATACAACAGGTCACCAACCTCAAGTTGGATGATCGTTAGAAGGAAATCAGCGACCAATATCTGTGGTCGCACGAAGAAGAGGAAACGCTGCAGAAAGAAGTAGAGGACTTGCACCATGAAAAGGAAACACTGACGACTGACAAAGCACAGGAAATTGTGGCACTAAATAAAGCACAAGAGGAACTCAAGGAAAATACCGTGGAAGAGATAATGGAGCTAAAGAAAGAAAATGACCCCCTTGTTGTTGAGAAGGTGCAGCCCTTCACTAGTCGGGGGCAGGTAGAAGAGGCCATTACGAATGCCTACCAATACATCCATGAAAGCATGAAGGAGTTGGATGCAGTCACCAAGGCCAAGTGACTTGGAGAATTCATTGCATAACTCCAGTTGGACAACAGCCTATTGGATGCTATGGTTTACCTAGATGCACCACCTGAGCAGGTTGCAGAATGGAAGAGTGCCATCGACGAGATAGAAACACAGTTTGAAGAGATCAAGCAGGAGGCTAAAAAGATCACGGAAGCAACGACACAATTTTGGGGCAGTGTCAATCAATATGAACAGTTAGAGCAACTTACAAAGCAGTTGCAGGAAGTCGAGAACTAGTTGGAAACATTGAAGATGGAATTGAGGACCATGCCACCACTTGTGTCAATTATGCGGTCCGCAGAGCTAAAGGAGCTACAGCAGTGAGTTGGAAAAGCACAGGAGCGAAAGTGAAAATGTAGTGACCAGCTCGATGAGTTCCAAGAAATTGGAGCCTAATTGTCGGTAAAAGAATTCGTTGCACTGCAAGCTATGCAGGACGGCAAGAAGGATATAAATTCCAAGATGGTGGAGCATCCGTTAAAATAATATTTGCTTGCATGTCAGGACCTTTCCGAAGAAATCAAAATGTAGGTATTAGAAATATCTCAGCAGTATGAAGACTTCAAGATCAAAATCAACCCGTACACCATGTACACCTGACATGGCTCGAGGGCGAGCCACAAGACTATGTTGGGGGCCTATTGGCAGGGGTTTGGGGTAAGTTGCGCAGCATCGTGGATGTTGTGCCAACTAGGAAAATACCGTGCAAGACGAAGACAACATGCAAGGCAGAAGATAGACTACTTTTGAATATTTTGTGTCACCTTGTGTACTTTTAGACCATATTTTGAGGATATTGGTCACTAGTTGATAAATCAGTTAGGATTTAGTTAGAAGTAGACCATGAATGTAAAGGAACAAGCCTATAAATAGACAAAGAATTGTGAATGTAAGCATCTATTAGTTATGATCATCAAGTTATGGGTAAGAATTGAGAGCTCAAGACTCAGTTGAATTGTTGTCTGTTTAAATGTGTGGTTGATTGCGTAGAAGCTAATATGATGAGAAAGATGTTGATCTGAACTGTCGTGCTTTATCTCTTCCTGTCTTTTTGTTCCTGCAATCCTATGGTGAATGTATGTGACATGGATCTATGATGCGATGTTTCGATCTTATGAATGATGTTATCTGTTTAGATATGTTTGCACAATTAGCATGGTTATTCTTGTGTTAAATGAATGATGTGATCTGAATTTTGAATGGTTATGTGAACAACTAGATCTAATAGATAGACAAATGAACTGTTGATGCCTGTAATCCTCTTCTTTTCTATGGAAACTTGGTTTTATCAGCCTTCCCTTGAACATCTCGGGTGAGACTTCATCCACACTGCGGGTATTGTTGGATAGGGTAAAACTTGTCTGGGCCGATGCTCAAGGAGATCTCAGCGAGTTAAGTGTCGACAGAGTGGGAACCCCTATCGACTGGGTTTTGTTGGTTGAGGTTCATACAAACACGGTTCCGAGATTCCACAGAGGAAAGGTGAAAAGGGGAGTGCGGAGGGTGAAGTACAGAAAGGACAGATTCAATGTGGAAAAGGTGTTTCCGGTTGTAGAATGGATCTGTGAAGGGCAAAACGAGTGTTATAGTGGTTTCTAAGCCTGAAAATGAATGTGGAAGAGTGTTTTAACGTCCATTAGCCGTGTTTCGAAAGGAGAACAAGGGTTCTTGAAGCAAAAATTTTAGTTTATTCACATTATGGGGTATGGGGATGCTACAAATTGGTATCAGAGCTAATGGTTGCAACATTGCGCCTAGATGGGCCAGGTGACAATAAGTAAATGGTTTTTACTTCTGAAATTGTTATGCAGCTAACACGTGATGTTTATTAACACATTTTTTTAGAGTCATAGTACAGCTTGGAAAAGTGAGTTTTTGGCTAAGCCATGAGAACCTATGGCATGAATGATGCTTAGAGTCCTTATGAGCACGAGGAAGATGCCGTGGGTGAAAACGTCTGAGTTGGAAATGCTGAGACAGTGTATAATGGTAGAAGATATCAAGATACTCCCCCAGATATTGCATCCACTGTGAGAAGCTTGATTAAAGCTCAGGAAGTGTAGAATCAGTTGAATGCAACCATGTTGCAGAGTTTGACAGACATCCATATGAAGAAGAAGGTCTTCTAATTGACACAAGTGTATCATGAAGAAGAAGGTCTCCTAATAGGTGTCATGCGGTACATCCAGAAGGAAGCAAAAGTAGTACCATATGAAGAAGAAGGTATTCTAATGGATCATCTGACTCTGAAGGATCCACTAGGGGTTCCAGCTCTTCATCTCACGGAGATAAGAGAAAGAGGTGCTACAAAAACAACTTACTTGACGAGTTCAAAAAGGCAAGGCTTCCTACCTTTAACGGTGAGGTAAATACGGGACATGAATTTGAAGCTTTAGCTTCTTGGGATGAAGAAATATTTCCAAGTCCAAGACTATTCAGGAAATATGAAGGCTAGGGTAACCATCTTCAATATTAATGGAAGAGCATCTATATGGTGGGAGCACCTCAGGCAGGTGAGAAAGATCAATGACGGGAAGATTGTGTGGAAACATTTCAGGAAGTATTTAAATCAGAAATACCTCTCTGAGAGGTACTATCATGATAATATCAAAGAATTCCATGAGCTGAGATTGGTACAGCTGACCGTGGAAGAGTATGCAAACAAGTTCTTGGAGTTGTTGAGGTATGTCAAGTACATCAAGGATGATAAAGTGAAAATTCAGCATTTCCAGAGTGGAATAACTCAGCCATACAAAGACAGGATTGAGTTTGATGAACCTAGAACTCTAGAAGAGGCTATCAGGAAGGCTACGTATTACTATCATCATAACAAAGGAAAACCTGATTACCATAAGTCATGGAAGGATAATATGAATAAAAAGTTTGACCAAAGGAAGAAAGGTTTAAAACCTTCTCACTTCTGAAATCAGTAGAGGAAGCCATCACAAGATGTGAACCAGCCAACTAAAGTGATGGGGGGGAATCTAAGAAATCCAAAATAGATCAAAGAACCTCTCCAATGATGGAGATGTGGAGGACCCCATCTGCGCAGGAATTGTCCACTTAAGAATGGGTATGTGAGGCAAGATCATAACTTTTAAGAAGCTAAAACTGTGCGTCAAGCGGTAAGGACTATCCCTAGAATTTATGCAGCACTGGAGGACCGCCAGGCAGATCATTAGTCAACTATGATCATACGTTGCAGGTAAGATTTTTGAGCATTATGTTTTTGTTTTGATTGACCCTAGATCTACTCACAATTATATTAGTCCTAGAGTTGTTGATATTTATGCTTTTAAGAAGTTAAAGCATAGAAAATCATGGTTAGTTCAGCTAGCCACTAGGACTAAGGGAAAGGTTAGTAAAGTGGTATAAAAATTTCCATTGGTTATGGATGGATTGGTCACTTATGCAAATCTGAATATTCTGCCACTTGGTTCCTATGATATTCTCATTGGAATGGATTGGTTGGAAGCATATAGAGTAAAGCGTGATGGTTACAACAAGACTTTTGAATGCATAGATGAAGAAGGAAACTTAAGGGTTGTAAGAGGCATTCCAAAGGTGATCTTTGTTAGGAAGATTTCAGCAATGTAGATAAATAATTTCTGTAGGAAAGGTTGCAGAGTGTATGCAGCTCATATTTTGGAGGCAGCAGAGAATGAAACTCCTATGTTGGAGGACTTTCATGTGTTGCAGGAATTCGGGGATATTTTTCCTGATGAATTATATGGCTTCCTCCAAAAGGGGAATTGATTTCACAATTGAAATTATGCCAGAAGAAACACCAGTGTCCAAGAAACCCTATAGGATGAGAACATGAGAATTGCTAGAGATGAAGATGCAGTTGCAAGAGTTGTTGGAGAAGAAGTATATCAGGGCAAGTGTGTTTTCTTGGGGAGCACCAATACCGTTTGTGAAAAAGAAAGATGGTACACTCATGTTGTGTATTGATTATAGACAGTTGAACAAAGTCACTATGAAGAATAAATATCCTTTACCTCAAATTGATGACCTCTTTAATCAAATGAGAGGATCAAAGGTATTTTCCAAGATTGACTTAAGGTCTAGTTACCATCAGGTAAGAATCAAGGATGAAGAGATTCATAAGACAACCTTTAGAACAAGGTATGGCAATTATGAGTTTTTAGTGGTACCATTTGGTCTCACAAATGAACTAGCTACATTTATGTGTCTCATGAATAGTGTCTTCAGCAAGTATTTGGACAAGTTTGTTCTTGTTTTCCTTAATGGCATTCTTATTTATTATAAGAATGAGGAAGAGCGTGAAGAACATTTGAGGCTGACTTTGAAGTTGCTAAGGGAGCATAAGTTGTATGCAAAGTTGAGAAAATATGACCTCTATAAAGATAGGATTCATTATTTGGGTCACATCATCTTAGATGAGGGCATATCTGTAGACCTTGAAAAGATTGAAGCCATTACGAATTGGCCTACTCCAAGAAATGTAACAGATGTAAGATCTTTTATGGGACTTATAGGATACTACAGGAGGTTCATTAAAGGATTCTCCAACGTTGCACACTCAATCACTTCTTTGCAAAATAAGGGGATAAAATTTGAATGGACACCAAGGTGTGAATAAAGCTTCCAGCATTTGAAGAATCTTCTCACAAGTGCACCAGTTTTGAAAATTGCATACCCAGAAAAAGATTTTGTGGTGTGTATTGATGACTGCGGTCAAGGACTTGGATGAGTTCTTATGCAAGACAACCTCGTGGTATGCTATGAGTCAAGAAAGTTGAAGGATCGTGAGAAGAACTATGCCATTCATTATTTAGAACTTGCATCCATAGTACATGCTCTCAAGATGTGGAGGCATTACTTAATGGGCATAAAGTTTGAGCTAAGGACAGACCATTGTGGTCTGAAATATTTGTTTGATCATCCAACTCTAAATACTAGGAAAGCTAGATGGTTGGAGTTTTTGTGTGAGTTTGATTTTGAAATCAAACACATAAAAGGAAAAGAAAACAAAGTGGTTGATGCACTCAGCAAGAAGGTGCATGAAATGCACGTGGCATCTCTTAGTATATGCCAACCATATTTGAGGCAGCAGATTGTTAATCATGCTGCTTTGGATAAATTTTATTTTCAAATCAAGGACAAATTCCAGCAGCAAAGTCTTGATAAGAGGTATGAGGGATATAATTTGGAAGAAGATGGACTTCTTACTTATAAAAACAAAATTTATATTCCAAATGTAGCAGATTTGAGGAGAATTGTTATGGATGAGATCCATCAAGCTCCAGATTCTGGTCTCCAAGGATATCAAAAGAAAATTGCTACATCCAGAAAGCGGTATTTTTGGCCAGAAATGAAGAAGGCCATTACTGAGTATATATCAAAGTGCATGAAATGTCAATAGGTGAAGGTTGAGCATCAACACCCAGCAGGTTTTTACAGCCTTTGCCAGTCCTAGAATGGAAATGGGAAGATGTTTCCATGGATTTTATTACAGGATTGCCAATGACTTGGATACAACATGATTCCATCATGGTTGTGGTGGACAAGTTTACAAAGGAAACACATTTTATACTGGTGAAGTCTACATATAAGACTGATACCATTGCAAAAATATTCATGAAGAATATTTTCAGATTGCATGGATTTCCTAAAAAAATAGTCTCTGACAGGGATCCCAAGTTTACTTCCAATTTTTGGAAGGGTCTGTTTGCATATTTGGGTACCAAGTTGAACTTCAGCACTGCCTACCATCCTTAGGCTGATAGTCAGACAGAGAGGATGAATCAAGTGTTGGAATACATGCTTTGCATGTATGTGATGGACAAACCATCCGAGTGGGAATATTATTTACACTTTGTAGAGTTTGCTTATGATAATGGACAACAAGAATCCATGGGGATGAGTCCATATGAAACTTTGTATGGAAGAATGTATAGGACACTAGTTACATGGGATAATCCAGTGAACATGATTGTGCTTGGTCAATAATTTCTCAAGGAAATGGAGCAAGAAGTTGCAAAGATCAGGCAGAATTTGAAAGCATCCTAAGATAGACAGAAAAGCTATGCAAACAAGCATAGAGTGCATAGAGAGTTTAGTGTTGGGGATCATGTTTACTCAAAGTGAGGGAAAGGAAGAGTTCCTTGAAGCTTGGAAGTTGTGCCAAGTTGTCACCTAGATACTGTGGCCCGTTTGAAGTGCTTGAAAGAATAGGGTCAGTTGCATATAGACTTGCATTTCCTGCTATAACTAAGTTCATAATGTTTTTCATCTTTCTTTGCTTAAG
This sequence comes from Pseudotsuga menziesii, assembly GCA_001517045.1. Lineage (NCBI taxonomy): Eukaryota > Viridiplantae > Streptophyta > Pinopsida > Pinales > Pinaceae > Pseudotsuga > Pseudotsuga menziesii. The sequence goes on from LPNX011223245.1 coordinate 135,226, forward strand.
AAATATGTACATGATCCTAACCATGTGATAAATTGGGATGTGATTCAAGTGGAACCCGAGGGAGAGTTCCAAACCGAGCCATTGCGCATCCTCAACAGGAAGGTCACAATGCTCCGGAATCGAATTGTTGGACAGGTGAAGGTGCAGTGGGAGCACTATGATCCTAAAGAGGCTACATGGGAGATGGAGGATGCCATGCAATTCGCCCATCCATTTTTGTTCAATTTTGTAAAGCACTGAGGACATTGTTGTTATAAAGGGGAGGGGAATGTAATACCTCGGTTTTGACCCCAAGGGGGAGGCGAATAATGTGCCCCATTTTTGACCCCATGGTATTGAAATTGTACATGTTGTATATATTGTATTTGAATCATGGCAAGGAGCTTAAGGCCAAGGCCCTGCCACTAATTTAGTGTTTTGTGTATAGGTGATCAAGGTTGATTCCTATGGTTATTGTGTTGGTCATGCACAGTATGTTTTGAATATCATGTAAATGTACAAATTAATAAAATACCACGGCTAGTTATGCACTGCACTGTGAAAGAGATGGGGGCATGATTTCATAAGGAATGGGGAGGGGATCTAGTCAAAATCCTGAGCCAATAGGATGAGACTAGATGTCAATGGGGGAACCTAAAAACCCTCAGCTACTTGTTTCCCTCTACACTCAATCATTTATTTCTTCCAGAAGTTGGTTGAGGCGGTTAATGCCTTAGGTAGAGCAGGGCATGGCAGTATGATTTTCGTGACTCGGTAGGCATGCAGTCTGCAAAACCCGTATTCTTGCTTATGGGGCAAGAAAACCCATAAAATGCATGCCTAGTCCATCATCTTGGTCTTCAACTAAACATTGTGGTTATTCTGATCAGGCACACTCACTCATTCACGCATTGTTCATCCCCGATACCGTAGTCACGATTGTTCACTGTGGTGCGGCGTGATCATGTGTTTGTTCATTGTATGGAGTGGTAGAACAGGTTGTTCTACCATGTTTATCCTGAACTAAAGTGTGGTATGCAAACTTGTTTCTCTGTGTTGCAGAGTGGTATGAGACCCTGGTGGTTTGTTTTACAGTGTTGAACCCTATGTTGTTGTGTTTCACTATGAATTGTTATGATGTGCACCCTGGTTTTGATATGAACTGTATGCAAGGCTTAGAAGTGTAAGAGACATGGAATGTGCTTGATAAACCTAGTGTGGAACCTCACAATAAGATAAGAGTGGTTGGTGAATCTGCTCTGCACATCCTTAAGAGCACTGGAAGGGAAGGTGTAGCCCGAGGGACTGTGGAGCATAGAAGGGGACACTTCCTTGTGTTGGGTGTGTATAAAACATGGATGCTAGGCCAGATAGATCTTGTGAAGGTGTCTTTAGCTCTATGGATGAGCTCACTAGCTTAGCAGTTCTCCCTGTCCAGTGCCTTAGCAACCTGTGAAACCCAATTGGATATTGGCTTAGTTGTACCTTGTTGTGCATTTTGGTCATGAGTGTAATCCTTGGTTGTGCCTTGTTGTACATTTTATCCATGAGTGTAATCATTGGCTGGACATCCTGATAAACCCAACTAGACGGATTAGTTGATTAGCATGTGAAACCTGCTAGTAAGATCGCTTGGTTGACTGCCTGATAAGCCGATGTGTTGGCTTGGATGGTCCTTATTATGGATGTTTGCTTGACTGTGTCCAGTTTGATAAACCCAACTAGTTTTTGGCCTGACTGTGTCTAGTCTGATAAACCCAGCAGTGTTTGGCTTAATTTCCTACAGCCTGATAAACCCAACTTGGTGTTCGCTTGGTTGGACAGTATGATAAACCCCAACTGAAGGTTGGCTTGACTGTGTGTGTTTTGATCTAGCTATGTGTGAGTCTGTTGTTCCCTAGTTCCTTGTGGAATTCATGCCCACCTAAGGGGTGGCAGTCGTGTTGAGAGATTGATGAACACAATTGGCCTATGGTTGGGTGGAACGTTGCAGTGACATAACTAGTTGCAGGACAACTCCATCATCAATATAAGTATCTTATGTCCTTCTTGTTTATGCAATGTAGTTGCTTATGAATGAATGACTGAATTAATGAATATGATGAATGCTTGCAATATTTCACTAGAGTTTACTATGATGAATTTTCCTGCATTTGCATTTGTTTATGCCTTGTATGTTTTAATGCATTTTTGCCTAAGTTCATGGAGGATAGAAGCTTGTTACAGAGTCATAATGCATCTGACTTAGTGTTTCCACCTCTTGAAATCTGCCTAAGGGAGGTGGAAGGCAGAAGTCAGAAAATAGCAGTTGAAACAAGGTAGAATGTGGGTTTTCTGCACCCCGGGATCCGCCTGTGGGAGGTGGAAGGAAGAAGTGAAAAAGTGCAAAAGAAAAGTTTTAAGGAAAAGTTAACTTTTCGATTTTCAAAGTCCGAGGTCAGAAAGCAGAAGTCGGAAGTGCAAAAAAAGGATAAGGTCGAAAGTTAAATTTTCCTATTCTTGAGTTCTGCACTGGAGGAAGGAAATGCAAAATGCAGAAGGCGGAACCATGGATAAAGGTTTTCATCGTTTGAGTAGTTTTTCGATTCCCGAGTTCTGCACTCGAGGGTGGAAAGGCAGAAGGCAGAATATGGCTGATTAATTCTATAAAAAGGTTATGTTTTCAACTTCCAAGTTTCGAAGGCAGAAGACAAAAGGTCGTCAAATGATTTTTTCGAAAGGTTATGTTTTCGACTTCCGAGTTTCGAAGGAAAAGGGCAAAAAGGCGCAATGCGGAAGGGCAGAAGGTGGAAGGTGGAAGGCCATTAAACGATTCCATCAAAAGTTTCTTTTTCGACTTTCGAGTCCTGAAGGCGGAAGGTCGCAAGGTGGAACATGAATTGGATATCTCTGTCACACCTTGTGCTCCTTGTTCCAGGATTCCACTGTGGAAAGGAGGAAAGGGGAGTGCAAAAAGGACAGATTCAGTGCAGAAAAGGTGTTTCTAGTTGCAGAAGGGATCTGTGAAGGGCAGAACTACTGTTACAGTGGTTTCTAAGACTGAGAATGAATGTAGAAGAGTGTGTTAACGTCCATGCCCTGTGTTTCGAAAGGAGAACAAGGGTTCTTCAAGAAATTTTTTTAATTTATTCGCATTATGGGATATGGGGATGCTACACTTAAAGAGCATATGGACATGTGATTACAGAGACATACATCATATTTCCCATCTTTCTCACCAAATATACTTAGCAAAGCACAAGAACCACACCAACAAGTGTGCCCTCAACATGAGAGTGTGGGGGAATGGAGAAGAAGGAATGAGAGAATAGGGGAATATATGAGAATTTGATTGTATGGTCCTTCAACCTAAAACTAAAAATAATTCATTAAAATCCAATGAGATTTTTGAATGTCCTCTCCATCAACCAACTTGGAAAGGAATCCAAATCCCTCTAAATTGGTTCACAAGAAGGGAAAGTGAACACTCGTCGTGTAATGGAAAAGCAAAAAATCTCCAAAATTCCAAAGGCGAACTAACAAATGGTAAAAAGTTATTCTCATCCCTAATGACATCATTCTATTAACTTCATGAGGCCTCCTAAGGTCAAATTTACCTCCATGTGATTCCGCCAACTCATCTCAGTGGTTTAGTAACTCTCATGACACGTGTCTTCCTCTTCCTTCTCCAATTCTTTCCCCATTTCAAATGGCTGCCTCTAACTCCCAAATTCGACCTCTTGGTGGATATTTTTATCCCTGCCCTGTCATATTTGTCATATGTCTGCAATAATGTCTGAATTTTTCATAATTTTCATGGAATCTTTCATCTTTTGTTGTCATGGAGTGCATAGAATCTCCTTCTAGGTGGCACACCTTGTCTTTTAGTCTCTTCCTCTTCCATGGGAGTTACTCTCCTTTACCTATTCGAATTCCTTGTATCATTATATGATATTTGACACCACACACTACAACAAAAACTGGATTTAGCGTCAAATTTAACGCCAGATTTTAGTGTAATTTTTTCCCAATTTTGGTGAACAATCCGGCACTAAACCTGGCACTATTGTACAATTTCATAAAATGCCATATATTGCATCTTTTTTTTCGTCCTTTTTAACATCCATTTTTGCACCCGATTCTTTGCATCTTTTGTTACGCCCTTATTTGCGCCCAATTTTGCATCTTGTATTGCATCTTTTTTTGCGTCAGTTCTTACATCCTTGTTTGCACCCAGTTTGACACTTAGTTTTGCATCCAGTGTTGCGTCTTATTTTGCTCCTAGTTTTTCATCAAGTCTTGCACCCAATTTTGCACCATGTTTTGCATCAAATTATGTATCCAATTATGCATCTAGTGTTACATCTAGGTTTGCATCCAATTTTGGGCCCAATATTGCATCTAGTTTTGCATCCAATTTTACTTCTAATGTTGTATCCCCTTTTGCATCTAATTTTCATCTTGTTATACATCTTTTTTTGTATCCATGTTTGTGCCTAATGTTTCATCTCGTTTTACGTCGTATTTTGCATCTAGGTTTACACCTAGTGTTGCATCCTGGTTGATATCTTTTTTTGCATCTATGTTTGAGCCTAGTGTTGCACCGAGTGTTGCTCCTAGTGTTGTGACTAGTTTTGCACCCATGTTTGTATCTAATATTGCATCCAGTTTTTTGTCCAATGTTGCATCTCATCTTGCATTCAATATTATGTCTAGTTTTACATCCAATGTTTCGCCCCATCTTGCATCCAATATTGTGTCTCATTTTAAGTTTTGTTTGCGCCAATTGTTGCTTCCAATTTTGCACCTAGTGTTACGCCTGGTTTTATGTCCATCGATACACCATATTTTGTGCTCAATTTAATGTCCAATTTTACGTCTAGTTAGGAGTCCACTTTTGTATCTACTATTGCGTCTAGTTTTGGGCCTAGTATTTCATCTAGTTTTGAGTCATTAATTGTGTCTAGTGTTGAGTCTCTTTTTCCATCCAATTTTGCGTTTAGTGTGACATCCATTTTTGTGTCCACATTTGCGTCTGACATAAGGTCCATTTTTGCATCTACTTTTGTGTTTGGTGTGACGTCTACTTTTACATCCTATTTTTCATTCAGTGTTGTGTCTAATATTGCATCCATCTGGAACTACTACATTTTTTACCTTTAGAAATACATTGCAATATCATTAGGGCATGGAGGAATCGAACCACCAACCTCCTGCTTATAAGGCAGGCGCTCTTCCTTTGAGCTAGAACCCTTTAAAAATCGGGAATATGAACAGTATTAACACATTAGATTTCATCATTTGCAATTCTAATAAAAGACAATAAGATCCAAAGTCACTCATGCTTAAAATCCAATTTATTTTTCCAAACACATTAATAAACACAAAAACATATCTTGATCAAGAAACAAAATATCCTAAACAATTACGCAGTCTATTAAAGTGGTCCGCAAAATGGTCTTAGAGAACAAGATAATGTATTTATGCGTACCTAATAATCTAAAATTGAGAAGGACAAAGAATAAGGGATGTGTTTAAGAAACAGTTGTAGGATCCTATTGAGGATGTGTGTTTTGCTACATAAATGTAGCTATTCATTGATGATGTGATTTTGTTCAGCAATGGGATGGTAAGAGAAGCACTCATGAATGGTTGCTAAAATAAGATGCCTACTATGTGGATCATATATGATTCAATGAATATTTTAACAATGAACACTAACAAAGAGGATTTATATTATGTGCATTTTTTATAATATAAAAATTACTAAGATGTCAACAGAGAAAAGCATCATACTGGTTTCCAAAATTGATAAGGCCACAAGGAGGTAGATGAAGTTGAGGGGTTTCCCATCTTACTTCCGATTGTTCCCTCAGGGATATTGGGTCTACACCTTAATTCAGCATCATACTTTAATTTCAAAGGCAGAGGAGGTCTGAAATTACTTGCTGATATCGCCAATGAATATGCCTGCCTATTTTAACTTTTGGGAATTAAATGAATGTTGAAAGCAAGGAAGAAGTTATCAATCAAGTCCAATACCTCATTTCTATAAGCTTTCAATCTTGGCTACTTGGTCTGATACTAATTTATGACTTGTTGGACAACTAATTTTTTACACAGAAAAAACCATAAAAACCATTTTCTTCCTATTCATAAGAATATAAAAAAAGATGACATACATCTTCTCAAGTTATTAATAAAGCAAACCATAAAAGATCAACCCACAATTCAGTTATACAAATAACAAAACCAACTAAGTATCCTTAACGAGAGGTTAAGTACTTGAAATCATTCTATAAACAGAGGGTTCTAAAAAAAGAAAATCTTATAACTACCTTTATAAAGGAAATCTTGCTACTGAGAGAATGTAAGCACGAATTGATTGGAATATAAAAATAATAATTAAAAAAACCCAAAAGTTCCAACAGACTTTTCTCCAACAATTAAAACTGGAATAGCTCATTATCAGGAATCGTAATAAATTGTTGGAGTTAAAGAGAAAGTTGGAATTCAGATAATTGATGTACAACATGAAAAGTATGGGTGGTGATATGACATAATTTACTATCCCTTAATAGCTAATATAGGTAAAACTTACAAGGTGTAATAAAAGTTGGCAAAGCCAAGCTATCAATAAAATCCTAATTGCAATTAATGGAGAGAATATAAGAGCAACTCTCATACACGCAAAGCATTATATCTTACACATGGATTAACTGAAAGCAATTGGCAATTTATTGGGCACTGATAACAGACCCTGGGTAGCCCATGCCAAGAAAAAATAAGCATTTAAGGGAAACTTAAATGATGTATAAATGAAATTGAAAAGTGTTGATGGTGAGTATTGACTCGACGCCTTTATAAAGGTGTTTAAATGTAGTGCAAACAAGAATATTCTTTTGAACACACTAAATCTAGAAGGCATTACATCCCATCTTAGATGAGGTCTTCACATCAATACAGTGCTTTGAATATTTCAGCATGAAGCATGTCTACAGAGAGAAATCAAAGAGAGGACAAGCTTCCTAAGGAGGGGCTTAGTATGACATACGGGGAGTGAGATATCATATAATAAAATGCTGGGAAATTTTCCATATGCAGGAATTTCCTTTATTTAGATTCTTCTTTGAATGTAAGGCAGATATTTTTTTTTCAATTGGGTTTAGTCCAAGAGTTTGTGGGATGGAGTGTTATCCTCCCCACATAGGTTCTATTCTGGTGACATGTTGAGCTCATAACAAGTATATTGTTGTAATGGCCTTGTGCCCCAAATAATGTAGGGTTTACCTTGGGTACAATCCTCAAAATGAGGGTAAACACCTGAGGGTTTCCTTCGGGATAATTTACATGGAAACAAAAGGTGGATATTTTTTATACTCCTGTTAAAACTGTGCTATTTCAGAATTGCTGAAGTTAGTATAAAGCTGGAATGGTTATGTATGAATCCTTTTACCACTGAAACTTTTTGAGGATCTGGTTAAATATGGATAGACTAATTGCAAGTTGAGAATTACCTAACATGAAGTCTGGAGAGGCAGTATTTGAGGATCCTTTTGGGGTTATTCTTGGAATTGTCTTAAAATAGGGAATTGTATGAAATGTAATTATGTTTTTATAAATAAAATTATGGTCTTTTTCCTGTGCAAATAAAATCAAAGTGGCTAACTCAGAGCTAACACAAAACCCAAATTACAAAACAGATTTTGAGAATAGGATCTAAAAATGTTTTCTGGAGAACAAGAGAACCTATAAACGGAGTTCTCTTTGGAGATTCTCCAGGACTATACCACAAGAAATCCTCCAACCAGCCAATGAAAGAATATTATTGCAGCTCCCAAATAAACAATATAAAGCACTAATGGAAGATAAGAGTTAACTAAAATAATTATCAGTAGAAAAGTTAAATAAAAAGGTTGCAAGAAAAAAATTGTATAACAAACAATATAATAAATAGTACACTACTTAGCTATCACCTTCGTGATTTAAAGGCGAAGGTGGAACATACATTGCAGGCTCCTCTATCTCTTCTTCAAATTCATTGACATCCCCAATGTAGAAATTGATCTCAGATACTGCAATCACTTCATTATAATGGCAATAAGGATATTATCTAAAGTTATCTATGCCATAATTAATGTTAAACACTGTAAATAATAGAAAGAAATTATCATTATTCTTTAAAGAAAAGAAAAAACTAGGTTTCTTGGCACATTGAGGATAATATCCCTTTAAATTATAGTTTGTATAACAGTCAAACGGTATAAGAAAGGATCTAGTTTTTATTTGAAGTACTATAACATGCATTTCAAAAACAAAACAAAACAAACAAGGTTAGGATCTGGAGTCAGTAGTAGATACAAGAACTGCACATGTTTTTTAAAGTAGCATTATCATAAAATGGGAAAGAAAAGAGCAAACTTGAAGCAACATATATCATTGTTACAATTTAGAACATGTCTATATTTTATGTTACTGCATGCTTAAGCTTTTTCTGTTTCGAAAAATACTTCTTATATTCAGATGAACTTATTTACAATAAAAAAATCTAGCAGTGGAAGCATATGTACAATGCCTATCCTAACCATTTCCTGAAGCTTACTGGAGCAGAAATAAAATCAGAATGTACAATAGGATCCAACTTTTTGGCATCCTTAATTAACTAACTCCACTAAAATGTGCAATATAACTAACTCCATCCAGACATGTGGCATCCAAAGAACAAGTAAACCTCACACATGTGGCACATGTGGCATCTCCAAGTGGATATCCTCCTCAAAATAGCCATAAATCATCCAAGTGTGGTCTCCAAGGTCCAACTAACTCTCAATATCTATGCCAGTGGTTATATCCCTAGGTGAAGGGAGTCAAACACCTAAACAATCCATGGATTCACATGTAAGGAAGTAATCACCATGATGAAGAAAGGGGAAGCTCTCATCAAATCAACCAATATATGAATAAAATATGCCAATTGCCTTAACATGTGTGCCATTAAGCCAAGAACTCCACCTCATTAGGCTAGTAACCTCATAATAAACATGTGTGAGGGTGAAATGTGGTTGCTTTAGCTATGGTGCTACATATGTAATCCAAAAATGAAGTCAAATAGGGGTCAAACCACGGTTAAATCACTACAATTAACCTCCAAACATGTGCATAGAGTGAGCACTCCTAGGATCACAACATATGATATAAAAACATGAAACATGTGTGAAATACACCCAAAATGACTAGGGAACTCAAGCTATAAGGCCTCCACTATCAACACACATCTGAATCATATTGGAACCAAACAAAACATTGTCAATAATATCAAGTTTTGCATCTATATTTGCAAAAAACCATATACATGTGCCACCTCATCCAAATGAAACAAACATGCTGAAGGAATCATCTATCATGCAATATGTACATCCTCAACACATCAGTAGGACACCGTCACCAACATACTATCACAATACTAAATAAAATCACAAAAACTTTGGTGCAATGAATTGATCCAACAATATAATCCCAGAAACTCTAGGGGCATAAATCAATCACTTTACACATAAACACCTTCCTCTAGACATCACACACCTAGCCATTGAGGCATCTAGTTAGAACAAGCCACTAAGTCAATGCTAGGTGTTTCCCTTCATATTGCATGAAGATTGCATGTGTGATTCTTATCACACGATTCAGAGATTTGCAAGTTGGTAACTTCATGATGATGGCAGTTACAATTGATTAGTGGAGATCTATTTTTCCTTGGTGATAGGTTGTCATGGCTAGGTTCTCTCTTCATGGTTACATATTGGTGGACAACTTGATGGATCAGATGATGGTAAAGCTTGATGTTATGCTTGATAGATTACTCGTCATGTCTAGATGATGATACTTCTTGTACATTTGTGATGGTGTTGTGGTGCATAGACATGTATGGTTGTTGCTTGGTGGATGGCTTAGGATACAAATTCCCCATCACATGATGATGTTTTATGTGTTGATGATACTTGGAGGTGGTGCACCTAGCATATGTTTCCAGCATGGTTATTAATGTGTTTTTATGGTTGGAGACCTGCTAGTGCAAACACCCTAGAATATATTGGAGTATTCTATACATATGCCAGTTTATCAAGACATGGGCTATGACATTGGCTATGTATCACTAGTATGGTTTTGATATTGTTTGACCAATGAATTGCTTGAACACCCTATCCCTAGCATATTCTCTCCCTGAAAACTTTGTATCTGTAATTTACAGCAAGAGCTAGTAGTAATGGTTATGCTTCCTTGAATTTCCAGCTAAGGAGTATATGCATATATTTCCTGCCAGTGGCTGGCTTTGTAATGGCTATGCTTTCTTACATTTTAAGCTGAGTATATGCAAATATTTCCTACGATTGGTTGGCTGTGTAATTTTGTCTATGTTATTTTATTTGAAGGTTCTCAGTTACCTTTGAACTGCAACAAGAGTGTATTCCTTGTAAGAAAAAAATGCTTCTCTCAGTGCTTCGGCATAAAAAATAATTGGTTGGAATAAAAATCCATTAAGAGATGGTAATGGAGCCCCATTTCAAGGATAGGGATCTGGGACATTGCAGATAGATTAGTAAGTCCAATATCCTTGCATGATATTCCTGCTCTTAGGCCACTTAGTACCCAGTTGCATGCTTTTTAACCTTTTACGACAAGCTCCTATCAGTTGGCTGCAAAGTAGTTTACTTTGTTTGCTTACTCTGCTACAGAAAATACCCATATGCCTAGGTGACTAAAACCCTTGAATATTTTTGTAGAGTTGCAGTACTAAATTATAATAAAATGGGCATTATCCATGAAAATCATGTTGAAATTTTCAGTACATGGTAAGCAAGCCTGCATTTAGAAATAAAATAAAACATGCAACTAGGTTTGAATCTTTGCAAATTTGCTTACAAAAAAATTATATTCAGAAATTTCAGAACTGTTAAAACATCATCCTCCTAGTTAAGTCAAAACATTAGATAGCTAAGTGCTAGATCTACACAAACCATTGAAAATCATAATAGTAAGTATAATTTGCAACTCCAATCACATGCCTCAATTAGACTGAAAATACAAATTCAACCAAGTTTTTTTGATATTTGACAAAAAAAAATCTGAATCAGTAGTTAACTTGGATGATTCAAAAAACAACCACTGTCTTGACCAAGTGAAACATGACTCTTCCATGTATGCAAATGCAAACATGGATGCATTCCTGTAAAGCCCAATATGAATAAAAACAAAGAAGAAGTAAGGAAAAAAAATCATAATCCCTCTAAACTTTAACACTGAAATTTAAAGGTGGAACCCCCTTTCCAAATGGTTTGGTGACAAAATCAAATCATACCTCACGCAAAGAAAGTAGAATTCTTTCATATTTCTAGCTAAAAATGACCAAATTTCAACATATATTAAAAGCAGAACCCTGTAAACTTGCAAAAGCTGTAGAACCTAGTGTTATCATACTAGATGGACTAACCCTGTAATCCCAAACGGTGACGTTAGAAGGATAGACTAGAAGTTTCTTAACCTGCTAGAGGTGGATGAATTATTGATTCTTGGACCTGTCAGGTTGAGACAGATATCTGGTGGAGACTTTTTGCAGCTGACCTATGGACTGTTAGTGTCCCTCTTGCTGAGCCATGATCTCAAGAAGCTAACCCTTGAACTGTGTAGTGTCCCCTTGGCTGGTTGTGACTGATTTGAAACCATTGTGGGCTAGGTGTGACAGTATTGTTCTCTCTTAGCAAACCGTGATTTTTTTGGATCCCTCTAGGGATGTCCATGACTATGTTGAAAACCCTGTGGATAGGTCGTGACTATAATATGTCCTCTCCCAACAGGTCGTGACTGTAATAGCCCTCTCCTAGCATACCGTGATTGTAATAGTCTTCTAGCAGGCCATGAGTGTTTTGAAGATCCTGTAGGAAAGCCGTGACTATAATAATATTCCTTCTAACTAGGGCATGGACTGTGTTGACTATTCCTAACTAGGCTGGGTTGTTCGTGTCTATTAGCTTGACACCGCTAAAACCAGTGGATTGTGACTGTGTAAGACCCAACCTAGTGGGCTGTGACTGTGTATCTAGTGACTGTGTAAGAAACATCCTAAGTGGGATGTGGTTGTACCTTACCACTATTAACTCTTCCTGTAGTGTGAGCACCTTTATCTCCACATCTTTTGCAGCCCTTGAAGAATACCCAGAATGCCAAAATGTTCATTGGGCATTCCAGGTGCTATTGATTTAGGTGGACAAACCTATCAATGTAAAGGTAGTGTTATCATTCTTCTTGATCATAGTTTTACAAAACCTTGCTATTACTGTTTATTGCATCTATATCAGGTTTGCAAATTATCCTATTATTTCTACTTATTTGCTACAAGGAAATTTAAAATAGTGCATAAAATATGGTATAGGGAGCAATCTGGGCATGACAGTCTACTATATGAACTGATATGTGTATGAAAATATGATACAGGACACTCCTACAGCACCCTCATCGTCCTCTGTTTTGAATAGCACATCATGCACAATTGTGAGACCGATCTTTGCAGGATCTTTCCATGTGGAGAGAAAACAATTAGTAGAGATGGTGTAATTTTAGTTATGCCTGTGGACACCCATGTCAACATGGGGGAGTAATAGGAAGCAGTGCAGACATTGCAGGTTATGCCTCTTTCTAACTTACGATCTAAAAAGGCACATAATCAAGCCATCGAATATCGTAATAGTGGATCACAAATTGTGAAAGAACTTGGTACTAATTTTCTTACCCTCCAAACTATGCAGGATCTGAATGTTTCATTATTGACAAAATCAAAGAATATTGCCAAATTCTGAAGAAACCTATAAGTTTGGATTGTCATCTTTGTGTAAAGACTAAGAAGCAAGCCACAGGGACCGATTATTGAAAACAATGTATGATAAGATAAATGAGTCAGCAAGGAAAGGGGGAGCCGGATCTGGATCTTTGGTTTGGAAATTTGTACTAGAAGGGATGGAAGTCTATGGGGATGAATTTTCCTTTGTCCCGTGGCAACGGTCCTCAACATATAAATTGAGTGAGGAACAATCTTGCAGATTGCAAACTATCATGGAAACTATAGCTGAAGGTAAGCAAAGTTTATCTATTGCATTTTCCAATATGATAAATTAGTAAGATCGACTATGATCTACATAATAGAAGGAAATTTAATTATAAAGGCAAGAAGAAGATTACTGTAGTTTATACCTTGTTCTGCCAATCACATTGTGAAGACTCTGTAGTTTTAGAAATACATAGACAGACATCCAACCTTATAAAATGTCAAAACTATAAAGGGCATTGTGTATAAATATAAAATACCATTGTTACTGTATTTTTAAGACCATGATGTGTTTGGATATTATAAAATTTCATTTTGATAGAGATGCTAAATTTATGTGTACAATTGAAAATTGTGATATTGTACTTCTGGAAAAATATTCTTTAAGCCAAGAAAGTTTAAAAGGGTTGTTTTTTAAGCCTCTCAAACAATTTTTGAGAAGAAATGAATTGTCTAGAAGAAATAGATTGGGCATCTTAATCTCAGTTATTATAATGCATTAATAAATTATTTGTGACGGAATAACTCTGCATACCTAATAATGGACAACCTATATGTGAACTATATTATGTTCCATTTTTAATGTTGACGATCTTTCTCCACATGAATTGAATAATGGTTTATAATTTATGCACATTGCAAAAGATGGAGCAAACTTAGCTCTCTCAGAATAGAAAATGGACAATTACAAGATTGAGTGCTACTTGACCTCCCTCTTGTTAACAAGTCATCTATTCATGTTGCTTTCATATTTTTTTTATTCCACAGAAATTGTACTGTGTGCATAAGTTGAAGATTGCTCATTAGTCAATCACAATCCTTCCATCTTCTTTGTACAACTGACACAAAAGTAGTTGGAATGTTTTATAAAATTTTAAAAGTTAAAAGAGATACAATAATGCCACATTGGACCCCTTCTTTATGTTATAGGAAATCATGTGTGACAACTATGAAATGCAAGACCATAACAAACTTGCAATTTTATATTCCTTGGTGGGATATGACCATAGTTGAGTAGGGGAGGAAACCTTTCAATTTTGTGAATTATTTTATGTCTACAGTCCTAATAATTCTTTGTTTTTTAGCTGATTTGAATGAATATACTATTGGTAACAATAAGCAACAAGAGAAAGTTATGTAGTCACCTTGGAGTAATAGTTGTTTGGAAGCAAGCACTAATGCATTTGGTCCTTTTCAAATCTTGCAAAGGCTAAAAGGATCTTATGCCAGAGGGCGGGTGGTGAATGGATCCTGTATGTTGTGGTGATGCCTTATATTTGGATTATTATTTGTCTTCAACTTTTCATATATGTATATTTGGCAAGTTCAATCTTCCCATGTTTTTTTTGGGGTCGGTCCATGTTTATGTATACTAATGTTGCTAGTTTGATGTTTATATTGTTTTTTCAGCTGATTTTGTTATTTAAGGGCCTTCTCCCTCATATTTTTCAATTAATGCTTCGAACCTCACAATGGGGAGACTTGGAATTTACAAAGTTGTTATTTATATGGCTATTTGAGAGTGATTTCAATCAAAACATAAGAGTCATTTTTTTCCAAAACTACATTATGTTTTCTTCTATCTCCTACTATCTCAAATACTGCCAAAAGTTAAAAACTAGGAACCATTAGTACAAGGGTTTGATATTCACAACTGTAACTCATACAAAATCCATAATACTTCCAACTCTTAAAATTGGAATACAAACTTTTCCATCTCGATAGCATAAATCATCTTGCAACCCTCATGATTGTTGACAAAATAGTAAAATACCACTCATCATAGAGGAAAACCTAAAATCATAAGCAAATTCAGTTAAAAACCAAAAGAAAAAATTCATTTTTTTCTATGTCATTGACTAAATGGTCACAGAAACATCAAAAGTATATACCAGTGAGGTGGCCAACATGGTGAATGACACTTGCCATGCTACTCCTATGAAACTTTAAATTAATCCATAACTACTTGGATTTCATATGTGATTTACAAAACAACCTAATGACAAGTGATACATCCCAGTGCAACTATAGGAGACTCGAACCTCTACCCAATGGTAAAGTTCAAAATATTAGGATTCTACCTATTTGGAAATAGGTCAATAGTGAAGCTTTAACCAATTTGAGACCGCCTAGTTAATCATAATTTAATATTTGAAAAAAAAGTTGTAAATGTTGAGGTAAGAAGTAGAAAATTTAAAGGATCATTGTAATGTAATTGGATTGATTTTTCACAAAACCTTTCTCTTATTTTACAAAAAAATATCTATTAAACTACTGGATCAGTTAGAATTAGGAAACAACACCCTTTAATTCCCCCTTTATCCAATATAGTATACTGAGGATTAAACAAATGTCCACATAAGAGACAAACAAGTATGGGGTTAGCCATGATAATTGACATCAAACAAGATATTGGTATATCACACTTTTGAGGGTTGGTTTACACCGAAACATATGATATGCACCTACGGGAATGATGGTTGGCATTTACAGAACTGATGTATGCACTTATCAAATTGATGTACACATCTGCTAGAACGGATATGTGGAAAGTACCATTGACACTTCCAATTTCGTTATAGCCACCAAAGGAATGAGGATGTTGTTATTCTCCTTCCAGGTGACCCCTATGGTGAGTGGATGGGGCGGTTTCAATTTTGCTCATTTCAGGTAGATGTTACTAAGGGTTTTTTAGTATAACCGATTGGATCTGATGCAAAATTTATTTTCATTAAAAGAATTCAAATGCTTGAATTGAAAAGGTCAAACATAACAAGGTTAGACTAAAATTATATGTCATGAATTAATCCCAAAAATATTGATTTGCCCTCACGTCTCTTTCCTCAATTCAACCAAAAGCCTCAAAAGAAAGAGGAAAATTTACCAGATATCTAAATGCACAATGTGGGTTCAAACGATTCCCTGGAAACCAGTACCAACAATGTTTATAATTGATCCTCACACTCTCACTATGCCAATATTCACATTCATTTCCATGAAATAACATATTTAAAAATTATATATCTATAAGGCATTATACAAAGTTTTACAATACAAAAAAACCATTAGTTCAGTTTCAATTGATCCCCACATGACCTGGATCTGCTACGAGGATTTAATACTATGATTATACAACCCTATAACACTCTAATTCGTGCAATAACCAGCTTAATTGCCACAAAATTCCTTAGACACCCCAGAAGCAGAAAATCAAAAAATACAAGTTCCCCTACTATGAACTAGTTTTGCCACATTAAGGTGAATAACGCGGCTTACCTGAGCGAGATTAATGAAAACCGTAGAAATTCTGAATAAAAAGAATAGGGTTTTAGGGGATTGAAGGGTTTTAAGGGTTTACAAATAAATTGTGAACGAGTAACTACCAAAACATGTTTTCAAGATCATAGAACCAAATAGCGCAAATTGAATAAAAATTAATATAACATTCACTTATTTGATTACAAGGACAAATCTCTCACATTACTAGCAAATTTTTGAAGTGCCCATGGTTTCTAACTTCCATGATCATTTGTGTGAACTGTTCCTAAAATAGAAATGGGAATTTGAGTAATTTTATTACGTACCTTCTTGCAAGTCAAGGGAGATGCTAGAAAGTAAATGCAATAGATGTTCAGCTTCCATGCTTCCTCGTCCATGGCTGCATATCCCTCTTACTACATTGAAATGGAAATAGAATGGTGATCAACACGAATGGTAATTAAGACCGCCATCCCAAATCCTACATATTAAGGTCGTGAATTCACTGGGGTTTGATCCACATTAATAATCTCACTCAGTACAGTCAACTTGGTCCCCCTTTGTTTTTCCACTCTAGTATTTTCTCTCTTGTTAACACGGGTAAGGAAATGACCCTAACTCTAGCTCTAGGTTTCAGAATGCATTACATGAAAAATGATATAGAGTAATTATAAATATGCAACAAAATACCAAAAAGATGCCACTTTGTAATTGTTTTCAATTATAAATAACCATCATAAATGAAATAAAGGAGAAGCTAAAGAAAATCCAAGGAATAATAATATTATAAATAAGAGTTTTTTTTCTATGTTATTGTTCTGAAGTATAACTAGGTTTTATGTGGTTATATTATAATAATAATTTAATTTTAAGATCATTACTTGTGTATAAGATTTATTTGTTTGTGAGTTAAGGGATCCTTTCTAAGCAACAATTTGACTACTAAAGTTGATAGAGGTATACATACCCTACCACCCTGACACTAAGTTGGTTATGAGACCACCTTGTTTGTGGGAAAAGAAAGCCCCTATGTGCATAAATATGACATTTAGAAGGGGGTGAGTAGTAGAGAGTGGTATAGAATAAGTCCTTTTTATTTATAATTTCTTTTCTTCTCTATGTTTTAATGAAACTGTTGAAGACATAGGAAATAAGGGTATGTGGCTATGCCATAAGTGGAGGGCTTCTTTAAAAGGGATTTCCATAACATATATAATAGATGAAATGGATGGAGGGTTAATTAAAAGGGGCTCTGTTAGCTCTCCAAGAAACTACTTAGTGGTTATGGCTAAGTATGCTTGGTAACTTGAAAAATCATATTTTTGTGTTTTCTGAAAGGTGGATCAATAGGACAATTAAAAGACTAAGCGGTAAGACAACATACCATGCCTCTAAATAAGCCAGTGCTTCGAGGAACTAAATATCAGCCACAGTAAATAATCAAGATATGAAGAGAAACATTCGAGATAACCAAATACATTGAAATGCAGGGTCATACAAGAATATAAAGAAACACTAATTCATCCATGAGCTATATCAGAAGATGACAGTTCTGAACAACTGAACTGAATAGAATCAAATGTAGAATAATGAAAGTGTGGACAGACTGATATTTAATAACCAAAGGAAACTGTGATTCATATAGCAAAGAAGTGTCCAGTACATAGCCAAAAATATATCTCAAATTGAACCCCCCTTCAGTCTGAGTTCTTAGGCCTTTAAAGCCTTTACAAAACAGTTTCCAGATCCCTAAAGCATGGATCTGTTAAATTCAACTAAAACATTAACTGACAGTCAAAACAAAAAGATAGGGACTGATCCCTAAAATCAAGGAAATTCTGATATGGAAATCTCCTTCAACAGCTTGATGGTTGGTGAAGTGAAGCAGCCTTCCAAGGCTCGGTGGACTGAGTTGGGTGCATGTAAATTCGACCTAGCTGATGTGGCACTTGATCTCTTGAACTGTTTCTTCAAAACAATGTTAAAACTAGCCAAAACACCCACTTGACTTTAATCTTGTTCAAAACCCTTTAAGATATTGATAAAATAATTTATAATTCATTCATTTTGATCAGCCTTCTGCCATTTCAGCGAACAAATCCGAAATCTGGGCGAAATCTTAGAGAAAAATTGCAAAACAGGCTTTCGGCAGCTAAGCCTTCTGCCAATTTCATGCGTTAGCTTCCGAAAGTTAGCCTTTTCGGCAGCTAATGAGCTCTGTGGTAGCTCGCCTAAGCTGCCGAAACCCGTGGAATTCCTGAAAAAACTGTCTTTGGAAAAAATCAATTTTCTCAACCGTCCGATGTCCGTTTTGCATGTTCGAATAGTCGATTTTGATCTACAGATCACAAGCTATCCACTGGTGCTTTCATATTTGAATTTGGGGTTCGGGAAGGCTTTCTAAATTTCCCCGCAAGATCACGCGATTTCAGCAAAAAATTCCTCTTGTTGATCTTTGTTGTTCTTCCATTGTAGCTCCGAGCGAAAGCTTCAGCAAGTGGCTGGTTGAAGCTAGTGAGTCTCTCACAGTAGTAGAAAACACTTGTAGACTTGAAAAACTTGGCCACTTGTGGATGGGATTCAAGATACCAGACCCCGTCTAACTCTGTCCTGAGTGGCAGATTTGTCTTTGCCATGAGCTGGATGATGACCTGTCACTAAA
>LPNX011223245.1:154305-178026 GCA_001517045.1 Pseudotsuga menziesii
AAATTTACCCATTCTATCACCCAAAATGACTGTGGTCAATTTGGGAGATAACAGGCCCCTTTTAATTAAGTTAGGAAAAGAAATTATTGTATATTTATAAAATTGTAATCATAAAAGCGGACTAGAAAATATTTAAAATCTTACTATTCGAGGAATAGAATTTTGAAGGGGTAAATTATAAAGATAAGTGTTTTAATATAAAAGGAAGGTTTTTTTTTTTTTAAATGGAGTATATAGGCCTTTCTTTCTCCATGGGAACACCAAGGTGGTAGTTCTAACATTCTAGACATAGGCATGATGTGTTAGTGTCCATAGACAAGATCGACAAATGCACTGGGAGGCACAAAATAGGTGGATTTCAACTGATGAGATGCAAAAAAATATTACTTACTGAAACTTCAACTGAGCGTCAAAAGGGTCTAATGATGACAATTTTGGCCAAATGATAAATGAGCATGATAAGTGCAATAAGTTGAACACAAATGTATAGTATTCAAGACATGGTGATGCTTTTAATGAGAAATGGGCGATCTTCAAGACACAGAACTAACATACAATTAAAATAACCCACTAAATCCATGAGGGGGTATACAATTTACTAAAAGCAATTGGATCTCATTGCCATAGCCCATGGTTAAGGATATCTAAGATTTGAAGGAACAACTACGGATCTAGAACACAGGAACATAGGGGAAGACTACACTTATTATAAAATATATTGCACGACATAATGAGCTTGTCACATTGGTGACTAAATATTTCACAATAATGCAATTAATCTTGGGATATATACTCTTTTAACTTGTAACATATCCATGTAACTTCCAGAATGTGCCAAACAAACGTTCTTCCAAATATGCCATAGCCAATAATAATTTTATAACAACAAATTTAAAATTAAACAAAACAATATCAACACACTACTTCTTAACAGTCATATTTACATATAAGAATGAATTTAGATGCCTATAAACCAATTTTGTTAAGCACCAGAAATGATAACCAATAAAATAATAGCATGCATCTCATTCCACACAATATAAATCAACACACTAACCTTTTCCACATGACGGTACTCTAAATCGAATTCCATCTTGTGATAATCCATTCCCTTTCCTTTCAACACTTCTTCTCTTAGTTTTGCATCACAAAATGGATTAACTTTTGGTTGAGGCCTTGGGGCTAATTCAGATTGTGAATCATGGCTACTAGGATGGATAGGAAGTGCACTTGTAGGACTACTAGAATGCCTTCTCTCAACTCTCTTTTCAATATCATTTCCATTATGTTATGGATTCTTATCAACCAAAAACCTCTTCATGTGGTCATGCAAATCCAAAGGAATTTGTCTCTGTCTCCTTTGGAGCATCGGAATCCATAGTCAATCTCAAAATAGGTGAAACTAGAGTTCTTGGAGGATTCAAAACAAGTCAAGGTTATTCAGCAAGATGATCATCATCTCTATTTGATTCTCTAAATGAACTCTTGCTACCCCATCTAATTTATTTTTATGTTGGATTATAGGTAGATACAAAGCTCGTGGACTTCTGATTCTAATGATGAGTCTAGCACAAGTAGAATTTAAATGTAATTTATTTGTGATGTTAAAGTGGATGCAATTTGTTTCCATTTTAGCATCATCATGATATAAACCACCTAGTTTTGCACCTATACAACCTAGCAAAAGGAGAATATAAATGTAATTGATTTGGGGTGCTAAAGTGGACACAATAAATGTAATTGATTTGATGATAATGACATTCACAATTATGTGATTATATGATGATGATGATGACAATGGCAATGATGAAGATGAAGATGAAGATGGCAATGACGATGGAGTTGATAATGATGTGATTATATGATGATGATGACGATGATATTAATGATGAAAATGACAATTATGATGACAGTGAGAATGACATGAATGATGATGATGATGATGATGATCCTTATAAGAAAGTGTTGGTATATGTAAATAAACCCGGTTTCATTACAAGCTCCAAGATTAAAATGTACTCAATCATAGTTATAAGTTAGGCATGCTTGAAATTGTAACCATGTCCCACTTGTTATGCATGCTTTAAATGGTAAGCATATCCCATATGCTTTAAATGATGACGATGATGAACTAGATGACAATGATAGTTATGATGGTTTTGATGATGACGATGATGGAAATGATGATGATCATCATCGTCATCGCCATCTTTGTCATTGTCATCATGATTATCACAATAGTCATCATCATCGGCATAATCATCATTCATGTCATCATCATCGACATTGTCCTTGACATCATCATCATCATGATTATTGACATTTTCATCAGTTATTCATCATTACCTTTGGCATAAGAAATAACATCTACCCAAAATATGTGATTAGTGGAAAATGGACATGGAGGACACATACGATTTATGCATAACAAATAAAAACTTATTTTTTAAGATGATCAACATCATCATTCTCATTGTATTCATCATCATTGTCAATGTCATCATCACCATCATCATCATTTATTTCATTGCCATCATAACCATCGTCATTGTCAGTATCCTCCTCCTCCTCCTCCTCCTCATCATTGTCATCATTCTCCTCATTATCAACAACATTATCATCATCATTGTAGCCATCCTCAATATCATAATCATTATCCTTGCTGTCATCTTCAACATCTAGGTGTAAAACTGGATGCAAAAGTGGATAAAAACATGGATGCAAACATGGATGCAACAAAAGTAGGTGCAAAAGTGGGCATATAATGGGGTGCACCAAAAATGGATGCAAAAGGTGTTGCAAAAGTGGATGCAAAAAATGATGCAATCATGGAACCAAGACATGATGAAAAAAGTGGCGCAAAAGTGGATGCATCCATGGATGTAAAATTGGATGTAAAATTTGATGTGAAAGTGGATGCAACAAAAGCAGATGCAAAACTAGATGCAAAAGTAGACGTAACACCCAATGCAAAAGTGGATACAAAAATTGATGCCTAAAAGGATGCAATAACAGATGTAAAATTGGATGCAAAAAAAGATGCAAACGTGGATGCAAAAGTTGAAGAAAAAGTGGGTGTAAAAGTAGGTGCAAAAATGGGTGCAAATTGGGATGCGACAAAAGTGGATGCAAAAGTGGATGCAATAGTAGATGCAAAAAAAGATTTAAAGATGGTTGCAAAATGAGATGCAAAAAGGGATGAAAATGTGGTTGCAAAAGTGGGCGAAAAAATGGATGCAAAAGTGGGTGAAACAAAACTAGATGCAAAACTAGACTCAAAACAGGATGTAAACTTTAATGCAAAACTTGGCGCATGAAGGGATGCAAAAAACGAAGCAGAAGTGGATGCAAAAGTGGATATAAAAAAGGATGCAAAAGTGGCTGAAAACATGGACGTAAAAGTGGAGGCAAACATGGATGTAAAAGGGGGCGCAACAAGAGTAGATGTACAAACTAGGCGCAAAAGTAGGTGCAAAACTAGGCACAAAACTTGTCACAAAACCTAATGCAAAACTTGGCGCATAACTAGGTGCAAAATCAAGTACAAATTACATCGCAATTTGCGCCAGATTTAGAAAAAGGACGCAAAAAATGCCTAAAATAGCACCAACCCGTGAAATTGTGCCATTTTGTCCAAAAAAATAAAGAAAAATACATTGAAATATGGTCTAGATGCAAAAAAGGAAGCAAAAAGAGACGCTAATCATAGGGTTTTGTTGTAGTGACATCACCCTCCAATAACATTATGTTAGAGCATCATACCACCTATTACCATGGTCTCATACACCTAGGACACACTTTCATTTGTTTTACCCTTATGTCATATGGTACAAACCTTGGTTATGTTGGTCTAGCAAGGTATTTGTTGTTTTGGACTCATTAATGCACCCATGAGCCCTCATTTGACCATTCTGAATACACATGCACCCTCACTTATGACTATTTAGTCCTTAGTGCGCTCCCACTCCTTAAAACGGGGAAAAGGGTTGACCAGAGGCGCCCATGCATGGTATTTGGATGTTTTTTGCTCTTTTGGACCATTTATTGATGCCTAGAGGTAATCTCACTCACCCATGGACTCCAACACACATAAAATACCCTCATTTATGTCATAACATGCTTAATCCACATTCACATGGCCATTCGTGACCGTTTGAGGTGGTTTGGGAGCTCATTGTTCCACCTAGGGTGGTTTGAGGTCCAATCTAAGTTTGCCACATGTATCCATCCAATTTTCATCCAAAGGCTAATGATTTTATCCTATTGTATTATAAACATGTTCCATACATATTTACATGTTGGAAAGTAATATAAACTTCAGCTATTGGCACTATTTCTATGTGTTAATTTTGCTCTTTTCACTATTTTTCTGCATAGTTTGTGAATTTCTTGAGTTGTGAGGATTCCCTTAGCTCCTAGATATTGATATGAATCATATTTTCACATGTAATCAGAGCTATTTGTACCTTCAAATTGAATTCAAAGAGTTTGAGTTGATATCTAGGGTCTCTTCCAGAAAAAATTTAGTGTTTGCATTGTAGGTAGTTTCAGTGTCTTTGTCACTTAGTCTGCAAGCAGAAATGGAGCATAGCCATGTATTTATTACCCCATTCAATTATTTTTAATGAAAGGAAAAAATGGTGATCTATTTTAGGTCGAAAGGCCTCTATAGAGTAACCATGGGGACTGAGGCCGATCCCAACCCTGCTGTGTAAAAATCAAAGTACTTCAACAGGTTGGACGAAGCATCCAGGATGCTTTGTCTCAGTATTTCAAAGGACCTTATATTTCATGTAGAAAGTATTACCACACCCAATGAAGTCTATCCCAAGCTCTAGTCACTCTTTGGGAATACTTATGAGATGAGAGGACACCAACTCGAAAATGAGTTGATCTCATTGAGCCCAACTCACTTTGAGACGATCCAAGATTCTTCAAAAAGTTCAAATCGTTAGTGCTTCAACTGAAACATTGTGGCATTGAGAAGAAACACAAGCAACTGATATTTTCCATTCTTGTGAAGCTATTCCCTGAATATTCAGTGTTTTCCTCAACATTCCACTTGGGCAAGCTCATAGTTCGAAATTGGAGAATGCCTTCACTGGTAGACTTCATGGAGTGTTTAAATCGCGAACAAGACAAATTGGTGAAATGGGTACCATCAAAACCACCAAGGATCAATCCCTTGTTACAGGTGTTTTGAATCAAGCCAAAGGTAAGAAGAAAGCTAAAGATTCCAAGCAACAAGAGAAGAAGAAGCAGGAGAAGCCCAAATATTCAGATGGGGATTCGAATCCTAGCAGGGACAAAGAGAAGAAGAAGCAAGAAAAGACAAAATGCACTTATTGTCACAAAGGTTGGAATCCATAAAGTGCATGAATGAATAAAACCATTGACATGAAGGTGCAACTCCTTGAGAATAACAACATCTCCCTGCCAGAAAGCGCAAGCAACAAATAGGGAGGTTTAAGCTCATAGAACAAGGAAAGATTCCATTCTTTGGTTGTTGGATCTTTAGGCTCTTCTTCCTTCATCATAGATTTAGGTGCCTCAAGGCACATGGATTCCATGGAAGATTCCTTCTCAGCCATACATCCTTATAGTGGTCCATCCATCCTCATGGATGATGAATCTGAGATCCCATCCAAAGGGATTGGCATGATCGATCTAGACAATGGGTACTTCAACAATGTGTTGTATGTGCCTGATCTTGAAGTGAACCTACTCTATGTCCATCAAATGGCACACACATGTACATCCAAGAGAGTAACATTTACTCAAAATTATGGGAGATTTCATAAATTTCTACAACAGTTGTTGCAAAGGGTTTGGCTGACCATGATTTGAGAATTTGTAAGTTCTCTCACTTCCTTCCTTAATCCCAAGGGACTCCATGCACATAAAGTATTGGATATATACATATTGGATTTTATTTGTGCAGGTTGCATAGAGTTTCTTCTTGAGTGCATCAACTCATCAGTATGGATTCTTCTTCAACTATGATCCTGACTCCCTTTAACTATCATGAATGGAAAGACAAAATTGGAATTCTATTGTGCAGTAAAGGACTCTATAGAGTTTCTATCGCTTTAGAAAATGAACCAAATTCTGTGGTTGAGAAAGCTAAGTGGAAGAATAGGTTGGATGAAGCCTATGGACTGATTTTCCTCTCTATTTATCATGATATACTCTTTCATCTATATGGATTGACCACTCCAAACCAAGTATGGACCAAATTTGAGTCTCTCTTTTGAGTTCAAGATGAGTTAAGAGCGCATCAGTTGGAGATTGAGTTATTCTCAATGAGTCCAAGTAGTTTCGATTATATTGAGGTTTTCTTCACCAAATTCAAGTCACTTTTTCTAATGATCAAAAATTATTTGATTGAGAAGAAATATTATCAATTAATCATTTCCATTCTTTCCAAATTGGGTCCTAAATACTCAGTTTTTGGGACTACTTTCCATGCTACTAGGCTTGTTGTTTCTAATTGGAAAATTCCTTCTTTGTGTACTTTATTTGATTCACTTACAAATGAGAAAGATAAATTGATCCATATGGGTGCTCTTAAATATTCCCAAGGGAAAGTATCATGCTCTCATGGTTCAAGGAAACAATAATAACAAATCCAAAGAAAGGCAAATTGTTAAAGAGAAGAAGCCAAAGTCAGAAATTGAAGATGAAAGTTTGAAGCCTACTTATGAAGATTCGGTGAAGAGAGTTAAGAAGAAATGAGAACATCCAAGTTTTCTTATTGCATCAAGGGATTTCATCAATATAAGAAATGTTTCAAGAATAATATGGACATCATGTCTCATCTTCTTGAGAAGCACACCATCAAAGTTCCATATGAGCTAGAGAAGCATGTTGATTCCTCATAAAACTGTCATGGTAAGCAGTTCCAAGGTGATATAAAGTATGCCTTGAGTGCCAGAGTAAAATCCTTTTCTCATGCCTCTCATATAGATTCATTTTCTGATATATCAGAATCATAAATATCATATCCTTTCTTTGATAAACCACCTATCAGTCTCCTAGATTCATCTCTCAATAATTGTGATTTTTCAATAGATCCTGACCTGTCTTTAAGCATATCTTCCTCACTCCATAATTCTGATTTAGAATCATGTTTGCAGGCTGATATAAATGTCATGACATCATTGATACCACCATCCATACCATCTACCACACCTCTGAATAATCCTAATACTATACAAATCCCAAATTCACTAGTTGATTCCTCATTGGTCTCTTATGTGGGGTTACTTATACTACATGGTTTGAAGTCTTGTCTATCTTTCACTGGTTCATTATACATGACCTTAGTCATCTTTGGACTGATATTACACATTTTTTTATATGTTCTAAACACTTATGGTTCATATCTCAAGTCTATTCATCATTCATATTTTTACACTTATCATTTTTTCCCACTTGCTCATAGTTTTCCTAGTCTAGCCCTATATCCTCATGGAGTCACTGAATCCTTTGTATTTGTTGTCCCATATGGTAATTGTTTTGATATAATAGAGTATTTTCAGCCTCATATCAGATCTGGGAAGGTTCTACATCAGATTGGAAGAATGATATGTGATTCACATCACAATTTTGAAGCTATACAAGGAACAAGTTGTGTAACAAATTGTCTTAATTTTTGTACTCTTTGGGAAGGAGTATGCACAAATATCTTTTCCATTTCATATTTTGTTTGTAGAAAATAGTTTTACAACAGCAAGAAGTAGAAAATAGTTTTACAACAGCAAGAAGCATTCAGATAATTCTCCTACTTAATCATATAATGAGATACCAGGAGTCTCTCCACTTTCTTCTTGTAGATTCTACACTCTAGCGCATGATCATGGAGTCTACAAGCATGTTCATCGAGTCTTTCATTAGAAGAAGTTCATTCAGCTCATTCAAGTGAAGATAAAGATATGTTGAAGACATATTGTTCAAATTTTGTTCCTAGTCCTTTCTTGATGGAGGATTTTCCCCTTGTGATTTTGCCTCTTTCCTCACTTTTCTGGACATGAATAATTGTTAAAGGGTGACCATAGCCTTGTTGTTGGGGCCCATATACACCTATATTTTAGTCATAAACATCATAAAGTCATACTTAAATGGGGGTGTGGGAATATAATAAACCTACTTCATAACTTAGGATAAAATATTTAATCAATTTTGATTAATTTCCTACCCACTAGCCTAGATAGTTGGCATCCACTTGCACCACATGATCAACACTTGCCATATATATGCCATGAGCACTTTAATCCTGATTTTGGGTTGATCCTGCTTACTTTATTGACTACCAGAATTAGTAACTGCGCTTTCCTGCAGGTTCTGTCTTTTACTGCTTTATTCCATCTTTTCAGTGGATAAGGTAAAGCTATTCAACTAGGAAACTGCTATCTTTTGTTGCCAACCCATCCTCCATGATTTTCTCTCCATATTCTAGGATTAACATGTTTTTCCATCACTCTTGAAAAATAACTCATGATTTCACTAATTCGTGAGGTCTTTGACTGATTTGGGAAGTGCTTTAGCCACCTATGGGGGTTTATCATATTTAGTAAGTCTATATTTCTCAGCTTGATGAGTTGTCTCCAATACAAATAGATTTTACCTATGAGCTATTTGTTGGAGGAGCTATTCAGTTAGCTGACTAGACTAGTTAGCCGACTAATTAGACATTAGGTTGGCCTCCATAGGTCGTGTCAATTGACTGAACCGACAAGTAGTTATTTGTTATTGTTTTGTAATCATATATATAGGTTGTTGAGCCAGATAGGTTATTGTGTAATATAAAGTTGTTATTCAACCTACTATCCTTGTCTCTTGTCTTTGTTATGAATATATGATTATTTATGTGTATTGTCGGTAACCTTGCAATCTGAGTGATTACAACATTGGTTATGTTGTCGGTAGTACATGTACAGATGAAATGGCCATTAGCAGATGATCTTAGAGCAAGATATTAAGGATTGGTGGGAGCATAAGATCGCAAACTATTTGCATAATTACGCTTGAAGAAACAAGTTGACTATTGCCCAAGTGAAGGATAAATTCTTCACTGAAACACATGAGAAGTTTGTAGAATCTGTGCCTCAATTTTTGAAGAAATTACTGGATGAAAAAATTGGTAGAAATTAAGGACCAAGAATTGCTCAAGAAACTGATAAGAGGTGGACGCACAAATCTGTTGGAGTGGTTTGAAAAAATTGCAAATGAGTTTTGTGAAGAACACATCGTGGAAGAGAGAGTCTCTATCGAGAGCATCGAGAAGAGGTTCTATAACGATTTCACTTAGCAGTTTCTTTGCTCACTATCGACTCTTTTGTTTAAGTTCCTAATCGACAGGGGAGTAGGACACATCATTGAGCCTCGTCCATCACTAATCAAACTGGCATCAAATACTAGCTGGGCGGAGAAGCAGAAAGCGTGGGAGAAGTTTATTGCAGAAAGAGAGTGGGAGTACTTCTTAAGAAAATATACAGAACTATCTGGGATTACTAAAGCATCGAGTAGGCTATGGGGGGTAACTGGTCATGTGTCAAGGTAGATTAAAAGGATTCTAGTCGACTGTAGAAGGAATCACCAACAATGAAAAGCCAGGCCAAGAAAGAAATAATTTGGGTAGTGACTCACAAAAGCACTATGGATTTACATAAAATAGAGAGAGATAAGAGGCAGAAGAGAAGGGAGGAATTAAGAGAGCAATCCATCATGCTCCAGAGAAGAATGGCCACCAGGGTGACAGCACATGAAGAAAATCCTCCAGATTCGAGTCATGACCTACAAGAAGAGAGCGTAGATGATGAAGAAGTGTCACCAATAGAGGAATATTTGTGGATAGAGCAGCGAGAATCTCTCCAGGTTAAGATCCCCCAGGATGTAAGACCTATATCTCTAATGAATTCGAACCTGAGTGCCCAAGTACAGGTCATTGTTGAATAGGACCTAAGGCTACGAGCTGGTGAGTTCGGCATATGGAGCTGACTAGACGATGAAGGAAATGATGTCGACCATTTGGTAATTAGTCGACATGAGGAAGGAAACTGGGTCACATTCCAATCGTACGCATCTAACCGAAGCATCCACTTACTCTACCCAAGACATGAAGGAGCACTCCCCCTACCAAACACAAATTTAGAGAACATAGAGTAGTCGGATTCACAAGGAAGAATATCTGAGCTACAACAATTGGCTTGGACATCGACAAAAGAAGTCGAACTAGTCCGACAACTTGTCGAGGAGGAACCGATAAACAAAAATTCCAATGGAAACGAGAGTTCTGTTGAAAATAGTTGTGAACAACATAGAGTTACAGAGAGTATCCCACCATCCCCACCACCCCCACCACCACCACCCGAAGGAGATGCTAATGCCAATGATATGGGGCATGGTGTAGCACACATCCCCCTCTATGAGGGTGATGAGGATCCTAGATGACACTGGTTCATTTGCAAATCAACATGGGAAGCAAATGCGGTAACATGCGAAGACAGACAGATGGCACAGTTCGACGGTGCCTTGAGAAAGCGAGCACTGACTTGGTATATGACATATATCGAGAAAACACCCAACGCAAGCAAAGCAAATATCAAGCAACACTTCTTATCTTTCTTCAAAACACCAGATGCAAAGCATCTTGCGGAAAAAAAATTAAAAACAACAGTTCAGAAACCTACAGAGACTGTCTGGGATTATGACAAGAGATGGAATGACCTACTGAGCCAACTAGATTATAGTATCAATGAAAAACTATTAACCCAATGGTTTCTTGCAGGAATTTCATAGAAGATCCGAAGACATCTTAGTCTAGACACATTCAAAACATATGAAGAAGCGCTCATGAAAGTGTTGCAGGTCGAGATGGACGATGACTACCCAGCACACCCTGTGTATAATCGTATTGAAGAACAGTTGGCAATAATGCAAAAATAATTAAGGGAACTTAACCTCAAAGGACAAGATATCTGGTGCACGAACTGCTCAACGACCGACCATACCAAATACAATTGTCGACAAGACATCCGCTTTGTTCAAACAAAATTCTTTTGTGATATTTCCCAAGAACTTGGGCTACACACAACAAAAATATTGTCCATTCAATGTGAAGAATGGCAAAACTTCCTAGTTCACAATCCGCGAAGTAAAAATCCATACAACAACCGACTGCCACTTGAACCTGAAGAATCGACAGAACTATCATGCAGTCTATCAAACAAATGTTATTGCACATAATAACAACGTTAATATCCCAAGGAGAAATGAACATAATGAGAAAATTAATCAAATATATGAGTGCCAGTACAACAATAATCATCGTGGGGGATTTGCTAGCCGAGGACGATTCACTGGAAGTCGAGACAACAGACCACGACAACCAATTTAGTGTTTCACATGTTACAACGAAGGTCACAAATATGCAGACTATACGTACAAACATCTGACCGACCTAAAATTTTGTACCAGTTGTGGTGTGAGCAATCACTCTTTAGAGGATTGTCCCACCATGCTCAACAAAATAATTAAAAAGAAAAATGTTAATGTATTCTCGTATGTTCGAAAGTCTGATGTAATTTGTACAAAGAATTTATAAATAGTCACTAGACAAGGAACAAAAACTGGCAATGATAATCCAAGAATAAGTAAAATAAAAATCAAAGATGACTATCCTGATCTGATAAAGCAAAAAAAATTATATAATAATGCATCAAATATGTTTCAAGAATTCGCTAGACAAGAAGTAATCAAGGATAGTCGACAGAATATATCGCAAGAACTACTTAACTTAATACATATTGATAAATCAGTAGCACAATTTATTGATCTGTTATACAATATTAAGAACAAAATGGATATTGATAAACAAACTAAGAATATATGCAGCCTAAATAAAAAAGATAAGAGTGATGCTGACCCACTTATCGACCTAGAAATAGAAGGATATCATGTTCGACAAGTTGTTCTTGATTTTGGATCCCAAGTGAATATTATGACGCGAGATACATGGGAGCAACTAGGCATATCTCGACTTAATGAATCTGGAATATACCTAAAGTTAGCAGACTAAGGACTTATCGAACCTATCGGAATATGAAGAAATGTCAACACGGCCATAAAAGGACTTACTACAAAAGCTGACTTCGAAATCATAGACCCTAAGGAAGTATCCAAATCCTTCCCAACCTTGGTGGGCCGGCCATGGGGTCAGAAGATGAAAGCCTCAATTTCATTGGATAAAGAATGGATATAGCTTCAAGGAAATAGGCAGAAAGTAATTGTCCCTATTCATCCTTTCCAAGGTGAACCATGGATCTAACCCATAGATAAAGAGGTCGATGTCCAATAACTTTACCAAATCTAGAATGATCAAGATTATACCAAGCCAAATATTTATGGAGAAATTCATTTGGGGAATCAAGACTTAGTTGGCTATAATTCAAATGCGGAATTATACGATTGGGAGATCGAAAATTATGAAACTCAAGCAAGAGGATGCTGGACCATCCAGGCCATCTCGAAAAAACTGACACGTCAATGTTTATATATGTCCATTATACCAAAGATATTCGAAAGAAAAACTAGGGAATACCCTTCTCTAGCACCAATTCAAATAGAAAATAAATAGTCTCTTTGGTATAAAGAAAGAGAGACACCAGTACTCCATATAGAACAACTTTCAAAAAACTTAGGTGAGCACGACCGACTACAAAGCCTAGTCGAAATGTTTACAGGTCAAGTTGCTCGATGGTGGGATACCCATCAATCGAAGCTACAAACGTGGACAATAGCTTCAACATACTTCGTCGAAAGATTCGACAAAATGAAGCTAACTAAACAGGAACAAATACATGTCTTCACACAAGGACAAGATCCCGAAAACATATAAATATATGTGAAAGAGAATGGAGAAGACTTGGTTGCAAAGATGAACGCATGTGGTCGCACCTATTTCCATCCACATTGGATGATTTACTAAGTAAGTGGTATAACATGGAATAAGCACGAGGCGAAATGTTCGTATGGAATGAACTCAAGGAAAACTTTACTAAGGACTTTAAATTCATACCGAAAGATGAAAAAATAGTCGAAGAAACGAAGCAAATAAAAGCATTCATACAACCAACTGTTAATCATACTTCGACACAAAATCATAACCGACCGAAAGCAACATGTAAAACCATTCAGTCTAATAGAATACCACAGTCGACAAGAATTTGACTAGAAAATGAGCATACACATGGAAAAAGGTTTTAGTGGAAATCTGATCATCTAGAAATGGTAAAACCAATTAGAACGATACTTAAGGTCGAATTGACCGACAAATAAGATACCGACTGGATGACAGCAGCACACTTTTCAACATCATTTTCTCAGTTCAAGGAGGGAAGTCGACAAATCAATCAAAGCAAGGCGCCAGAATGGATGGACGTGAAGGTCAAAACCAAAGAAATTGACATATCTAATGACAATAGACCAAAAATTACTAGAATAGGTGACTACTGGAGAAAAGAACAAACAACATAAATAGTTAATCTACTGAAAGAATTCTAGGATGTCTTTGCCCGAGACTATAAATATCTTAAAGGGTTAGTACAAGAAATGGGTGAAATGAAGATTGATGTCAAACTTGACGGAAGACCTGTCAAGAAAATACCTTACAAATTGGCTCACAAATATAAGGAAATGGTGAAAAAAGAGATCGATAATACGTTAGCAGCAGGAATCATTTATCCAATCAACCAGTCAGAATGGGCAAGCCCAATGGTCGTTCAACCAAAAAAGCACGACCCGACAAAACTGAGAATCTGTGTCGATTTTTGGGAGCTGAATAAAGTCACTTTAACATATCCATTTTCGACACCATTTGCAGATGAAATCCTAAATGAAGTCGCAGGACACGAGTGCTACTAATTTACAGATGGATTTTCAAGATACAATCAAGTCCTGATTTCCAAGGAAGATCAGAAAAAGACAACATCCATTTGTGAATTCGGTTCATTCGCTTACAGAGTTATGTCATTCGGTCTTAAGAACGCACCAGCTATATTCTCAAGAATAGTTGTCAAAGCATTTCAGGAATACATATATAAAACAATGGCTGTGTACTTTGATGACTGGACAATTTACTCCATGTTGAAAGATCATTGCAAATGGTTAAGACTAATGTTAGAATGCTGCCAACAAATCCAGCTATCCCTCAACATAAAGAAATGCATCTTTTTGACCCCCATAGGAATTCTATTGGGATATATTGTATGCAAATAAGGCATCAAAGTTGACTTTGCAAAAATTAAAATCATCCTCAACTTGAAACCTCCAGTGAATCCAAAACAAGTCAGAGTGTTATTAAGGCATACGGGCTATTACAGAAAATTCATTCGTCACTATTCATATATGACATACCCCTTGGAAGAACTATTAAAAGACAATCAGGAGTTTGAATGGACTGAAGAATGTGATGTATCCTTCAACACTCTAAAGAGAAAACTAGTCGAATCACCTATTCTCAGGTTTCCAAATTGGCCAGTCAAATTTCACGTACACATTGACGCATCAGGCATGGCAATAGGTACAATATTAACACAACCATGAGACGATGGGATGGACTACCAAATCGTGTATAGCAATAGAAAAATAAACAAAGCAGAACACAATTATTCTACAACTAAAAGGGAAGCATTAGGGATGGTATTTGCACTCCAAACATATCGACATTACCTATTAGCTAACCCCTTTATATTTTACACAGATCATCAAGCGCTAAAATATCTAGTAAACAAACCTTTACACCATGGAAGAATCTATCGCTAGCTAATTACTATTCCAAGAATTTGAGTTTGAAGTTGTAGTCTGACCAAGAAAGCTAAATGTCGGACCCAAACACTTATCACGAATCGACATGAGGGAAAAACCAACAGGAGTCGAAGACGATCGTCTAGACGCACATCTATTTTGAATAGAAGTTGTACCAGCAGAACTAGATGAAATAGCTCAATTCTTAGAGAATGGTCAAGCCCTGAAGGTATGAGCACTAAAAAGAAACAAATTCTAGCAATGAAAGTTGCACCATATAGTCTAATTAATGGATTCCTATATAAAATGGGCTTGGATGAAGTACTTCGTCGGTGTGTTTTAGAGCATGAAAGAGAAAACATAATGCACGAAGCACACTATGGCCTAGCTGGAGCACATTTTCAGTTGGACACGACTGCTAAAAATATCCAACAGTCAGGACTCTGGTGGCCGACATCGCACAAGGATTGTCGAAATTTTGTTAGTAAATGTGATCGCTGTCAACGTTAAGGTCGACCTTTACCTAGTACTGAGAAGCCCTTAATATCGGTAAATGCAAGTTTAACGTTCAAAATTTGGGCTATCGACTTTACAGGACCATTTCCAGTTCTAACAAGAAGGACAAGTGCATGCTACATCATAACAGTAGTGGAGTATGTTACTAAATTGGAAGAGGCAGAACATGTCGAAAACTGTTCTAGTGAAGTAGCTTCCAAATTCATATATGAAAACATAATTACTAGATTTGGTTGCCCATTGACTCTAATCAGTGACCAATAATCACATTTTATCAACAAAACCATTGCAGCATTGACATAGCAGTTCAAAATCGACCACAGATGGAGCACAACCTATCATCCTTAGTCTAATGGGGCAATAGAAGCATTTAACAAAACCTTAACAAGAGGGTTAACGAAAATTTGTAACATTGACAAAGACGACCGGGATGAGAAAATTCTGACTATATTATGGGCATATAGAACAACATACAAGTGATCTACAGACCAAACACCATTCAAACTAGTCTATGGCCAAGAAGAAAGCGTCCCCCTACACTTCTGACAACAGACACAAGTGATAGCCGGCATATTACATATTAATGTCGAAGAAGTAAAGAAGGACCAACTAATGCAACTGTCTAAGCTAGAAGAACACCGACTAATTGCTATAGAACACCAGGAAATCCAAAAGTAACAACAGAAAGCATGGCACGACCAAAATATCAAAAATAAGAACTTGTCAGTTGGAGATATTACATTGCTGTATAACACTTGGGTGAAAGGCAAACCAAAGAAACTGCATACATAGTGGATGGGACCCTATATCGTTGAAGAAATCAATGCCAATGTATCAGTCCAACTGAGAACGTTGCAAGGCACAGTATTTCAGAAACTAGTTAACAGTGCCCGACTAAAGTGGTAAGAAAACCGAGGAAAAATCTAAATATATATATATATATAACGGTTCCATAACTGTTAAATAAAAACCTATAAAAACCATAAAAACCTAAAAACAACAGAAAGAATCAAATCCAACAAAAGCACAGTGACAACAAATCACAAAGGAAGTAACAAAATACAATTCGACAGAAACAACAACCGACATTATCGAAATACCGACTACCGACCATACAGCCAAAATTTCCATCATCATGCACATCGATAAGAGGATCAAACGGTCCAATCAATCCATCATGACTATAGACAGAGGGAACGCCAAAACCATAGAACATTAAAAGAGCTATCAATAGAGTGTCCTTTGCCATCAGATCCACAATTAATACATCCATCGATAAGATTGTCTCCCGCGCCACCTATAAATACCACATCAGATGACGAATCCATATCATTTTACAAAGAGCTTGAGAGACAGAGTTACTAGACTCCTGATAGAAATATACCTACGCAAAAACCCGAACTTACAACCGACAAAATTCCACCAAAAAAGACTAGATCCACGACCACCAAAGCAAAGGATTTGCATTCCGCTGCGACCCCATTGATAAAAATATTAGAAAATATCAGTAAGGAAAAAGTCCAGGAAACTTCTTGGGCGATATTATGGGCAGAAATTAATAAATGGGCATATGTAGACATAAAATTGACAAAAGAAGCACAGAAAGTAAGTGCCAGTACCATCATGAGCTATATCAACGCACCTATTAAGGCGAGCTTCAGTGGGACGAAAGAAATCATCGCAAAATTCATCATTAATCGATATCACAATGGGAAGTTCTACTTTGATACACCTGTTGAGATATCTGGCGAAATTATTTACAAGCTTACAGGGCTATCTATTAAAGGAGAGCCTGTTCCTATCGGTCCAAAATCTGGCTTGGTTGAAAAACTAACAGGTACACTGACTAGAAAGAACTCTAAGGGGCTGATTGTCGGTCAAATCAAGGCCACAACACCCAAGATAGTCACCAAAATTGTGTCTACATGTCTAAACATTATAGGGAAAGGGTGCTATTTGAGGCTCGACATGTTGGAAGTTGTGGACTCTATAGCAGAATCAAGGAAAACCTACTGTTGGGCTCAATATGTAGCCGACATGATCAAAAACATCTGTGTAAAAAGTCAAGAAACAAGCACAGTGATCAGATTCCCTTCACCGATCATATGGATTTCTATGTTCCACTTATGTCCTGTCGGAGACCAATAGTTCATAGAACCGACAAGGTTCCATATGTGGCGCTTCAAGCCATTTTTAATGGCTGGAAACTCACAGGAACTCGCCAAAGTGCTGCTAGACAATTGGTTTCAAAACTTAAAAGTCTAAACAGCCAGATGGAGGGTGCCTCAAAACATATGAAGATGTATGCCACCGACA
Source organism: Pseudotsuga menziesii (assembly GCA_001517045.1). Classification (NCBI taxonomy): domain Eukaryota; kingdom Viridiplantae; phylum Streptophyta; class Pinopsida; order Pinales; family Pinaceae; genus Pseudotsuga; species Pseudotsuga menziesii. Next base: position 171,943 of record LPNX011223245.1, read on the forward strand.
ATGCACATTCAGTTGGAGCTCGACCATATTGGAGTTTCGTACATGCAAGGAGCTACAGTGAAGGCTAAACACCTTGATTAGTACTCAGCACTCAATGACATCTTTAAAGATTTGGCCTGAGAATCCAACACTAAGCTATCTATACCGACAGTTGCAAAGAAGACCAATCAACCAATTGTGGAACCCCTAACCAACCAGGAGAAAGAGGAAGATTATGAAGTACCACTTTGGAAGACACCCCAGCGGAAGAGACAAGTACTCTTCAGATAGTAACAGTACCATGGACACAACAAGTGTTAAATTTTCATATGCTTAGCTAAGACATCAGTATTTCATTTCATTTTCATAATAAAAGCATATAAATAGGATCACTGAAAGAAACAGCATCACAAGAACAACACAGATTTATCCTGGGAAAACCCTAAAGGGAAAAACCCAGCAAAAGCTTCCTCAATATAGATGCCCCAAAAAGGTAAAAGATAAAACCAGCAAGGAGATCAAAAACTGATCCTCCTCCTTCTCTAGCTACTTCTCTCCTCCACAAGTGTTCTACTCAAGTGAGTGTGTGTGTTTCAAATGAGGAGAGCTACACCTCTATTTATATTCATCCATTCACTTCAATTAACTCATCCGACATGTAGGCTCGAGTTAATCATGTAGGCTCGAGTTACACATGTAGGCTCAAGTAACCACACTGGGGTGCTAATGACCCACCTTTACAATTAGAGGGGACAACCTCATGACTCTTATTAGTTCTTCCGATTAGAAGCATCAGGGTACAAGATAATACAAGTGGTTCTCCCGGTAGGACCATCGGGGACCACAAAAGATACATATAGAATATTCTTCAAAGTTACAATATTTCAATACACCCCCTTAACGAGAAGGGTATTCTACAACAACAACAAAAATAGCAGGAGAGGACATCATCAACATCATCAGGGTAACACATCTATAAATCATTGGAAGCTTTTCAACATCATATAGTCTTCGTCTTCAATTTTCAACGACAACAACTCTTTGATTAGCATCAGCATCTTTTGACCTTTTGATCAACAACATCTTCAGCACTTTGACCTTTTGATCAGCAACATCTTCAGCACTTTGACCTTTCGAACAGCAACATCTTCAGCACTTAGACCTTTCAATCAGCAGCAACATCTTCAGCACTTTGACCTTTCGAACAGCAACATCTTCAGCACTTAGACCTTTCAATCAGCAGCAACATCTTCAGCACTTTGACCTTTCGATCAGCAACATCTTCAATGTTTTGACCTTTCGATCAGCAACAATATCTTCAGCATTTTGATCAGCAACATCTTCAGTGCTTTGATCTTTAGATCAGCAACAACATCTTCAACATTTCGATCAGCAACATCTTCAGTACTTTGATCTTTCGATCAGCGACAAATGCTTCAGCATTTTGTTCTTTCGATCAGCAACCTGATCGGTAACATCGTGATCAACACCATAATCATACTTCAATTCTCGAACAGCATCATCATCATGATATTCTGATCTTTTGATCAGTACGTCTTCATCATCACAAACTGATCATTTGATCAGTACGTTATCATCATCATACTCTGATCTTTCGATCAGTACATCATCATCGTCATACTCTGATCAGTACATCATCATCATCATACTCTGATCTTTCGATCAGTACATCATCATCGTCATACTCTGATCAGTACATCATCATCATCATACTCTGATCTTTTGATCAGTACATCATCATCATGCTCTGATCTTTTGATCAGTACATCATAATCATCACACTCTGATCTTTTGATCAGTACATCGTAATCATCATCATACTATGATCTTTCGATCAGTACATCATCATCATCATACACTGATCTTTCGATCAGTACGTCATCATCATCATAAAAACATCATCATCATGAAAACATCATTATCATCAAAACATCAACATCATCATCATCATACACTGATCTTTCGATCAGTACGTCATCATCATCATAAAAACATCATCATCATGAAAACATCATTATCATCAAAACATCAACATCATCATCATCAAAACATCAACATGGTCCTTCCTTTCGGAATTACGGGATCAACATGTCTGTGGTACTCAAATGATCCTTCCTGTTGGGATTACGGGATTTAGGTCTTTACGGAGTTACTAACAATCCTTCCTTTCAGAATTACGGGATCAACACATCTGTGGAGCTCAGATGATCCTTCCTTTTCGAATTACGGGATCAAGTCTTTACGGAGCTACTAACGATCCTTCCTTTCAGAATTACGGGATTTAGGTCTTTACGGAGTTGCTAACGATCCTTCCTTTCGGAATTATGGGATCAACACATTTGTGGAACTCAGACAATCCTTCCTATTGGAATTATGGGATCAACACATCTGTGGAACTTAGACAATCCTTCCTGTTGGAATTACGGGATCAAGTCTTTACAGAGCTACCAATGATCCTTCCTTTCAGAATTACGGGATTTAGGTCTTTACGGAGTTACTCACGATCCTTCCTTTCGGAATTACGGGATCAACACATCTGTGGAACTCAGACAATCCTTCCTATTGGAATTACGGGATCAAGTCAATGATCCTTCCTTTTGGAATTACGGGATTTAGGACTTTACGGAGTTACTAATGATCCTTCCTTTCGGAATTACGGGATCAACACAGTTGTGGAACTCAGACAATCCTTCCTCTAGGAATTATGGGATCAACACACATTCTCGAGTACCGAAGTCACCGAATCCATTCTGAACCGAAGTTCAAGGATGATACAATCCTACCACATTCATGGGGACCGAGATCTCCGGATACATTTTGAACCAAGGTTCAGGGATGATGCAATCCTACCACTTTCATGGGGGCCAAGACCTCTGGATACATTTTGAACCGAGGTTCAGGGATGATGCAATCCACCACTTTCACGGGGGCCGAGACCTCTGGATACATTTTGACCCGAGGTTCAGGGATGATCCAATCCACCACTTTCACGGGGGCCGAGACCTCCGGATACATTTTGAACCGAGGTTCAGGGATGATGCAATCCACCACTTTCACGGGGGCCGAGACCTCTAGATACATTTTGAACTGAGGTTCAGGGATGATGCAATCCACCACTTTCACGGGGGCCGATACCTCCAGATACATTTTGAACCAAAGTTCAGGGATGATGCAATCCTACCACATTCACGGGGGCCGAGACCTCCGGATACATTTTGAACCGAGGTTCAGGGATGATGCAATCCACCACTTTCACGGGGGCCGAGACCTCCGGATACATTTTGAACCGAAGTTCAAGGATGATGCAATCCCACCACATTCACGAAGACCGAAGTCATCGGATCTATTTTATACAGATGTCCCAGGATGATACAATCCCTCTTCATTCTCAAGGACTGAGGTCACCGGATCACTTTTGGACAGATGTCCTGGGATGATACAATCTCTCTTCGTTCTTGAGGACCGAGGTCACCGGATCACTTTTGGACAGATGTCCCGGGATGATACAATCCCTCTTCATTCTCGAGGACCGAGGTCACCGGATCACTTTTGGACAGATGTCCCGGGATGATACAATCCCTCTTCATTCTCGAGGACCGAGGTCACCGGATCACTTTAGGGCAGATGCCCAGGGATGATACAATCCCACTGCAACATCACTACTACCCCTTTCGAGGAAGGTTCTTCCGAACCACACCAAGCTTGTCTCGAAAGTGTTCGAACTTTACTAGAGACAGAGGCTTCGTTAGCACATCAACAACCAAACCATCATCATCTACATCTTCAGTATGTGAATACTGAACTATCACCATCTGTATCTCCAGTATGTGAATACTGAAAGCATCATCATCTATATCTTCAGTATAGAAATACTGAAAGCATCATCATCTCTATATTCAGTATAGAAATATGGAATCACCATCATCTTCATCTACAGTATGTAAATACTGAAACATCATCTATATCTTCAGTATGGGAATACTTAAACATCATCATCTGCATCTTATCTCGTATGTAGAAATACCGAATTTCTATGTGTTATGACGGAACACAGGGTTCTCTGTCATCACAACTCTGGTTATCACATAGAATCATTGTAGTATCCATCTTCAGTTCAAAGAGACCTGATATCAGCTTCTGAAGCCATATGTCTTCACAACTTAGCAGAGCAATCTGCTATGTATCTTGCTTCAGCCATGCTACGAGAAACATTGGACTGTTTCCTGCTAAACCATGAACTCATAGCAGACCCAAAACAAAAGCATCTACCTAATGTGCTTTTCCTGTCTGAGATACTTCCAGCCCAATCCGCATCTGTGTAGCCATACAATCTATACTCATGGCTACCATCATAATATAAACCAAAGTCTATAGTCCCTTTCAGATATATCATCACATGTTTTGCAGTTACTAGGTGAACCCGTCTTGGTTGAACAAGATATTGACTTAAGGTGTTCACAGCAAAACAAATGTCTAGTCTAGTATTTGTTAAGTACATCAATGACCCAATGATCTGTCTGTAATGAGTCATATCCACTAACTCTGATGAGTCATCAGCTAACAGCTTCAGGTTGGAGTCCATGGGTGTGGCCATGACTTTGCATTCCAACATATTGAATCTCTTCAATATCTCTACCGCATACTTTCCCTGGTTGAGAAAGATTTCTTCTGAACTTTGCCATATTTCTAGACCTAGGAAATAATGCATTAACCCAAGGTCTTTCATCTCAAATTCTTCTACTAGTTTCTTCTTGCTTTCCATGACCTGTTTCTCATTTCCTGTCAAGGATAAGTCATCCACATATAATAACAGGATGCCAAGTTCATCTTCTACAACCTTGAGATAAAGGTTAGGATCAGCTTTACTCTTGGTAAATTCCATGCTCGACAAGAAACTATCTATTCTTTCATACCAAGCTCTGGGAGCTTGCTTCAGGCCATAGAGGGCCTTCTTCAACTTGCATATGTGATTCCATCTGGCTTCAACTTCAAATCCTCGTGACTATTCGATGAAAAAACTCTTTCTCAATCATACCATTAAGGAAGGCTTGTCTTTACCTCACCATGGAAGAAACTACCATGATAGTTCTGAAGGAAGTGTACCTTACTTCTTGGAGTAAGTGTCTCTTCAGAATTAATTCCCTCTTTCTGAAAGAAACTTCTAGCCACAAATCTTGCTTTATACTTCTCGATACTTCAGTCAGCTGCATGCTCTATTTTGTATATCCATTTGGAGGATACAATACTCCTTCCTTCTGGTTTGGAAACTATATCCCATACATCATTCTAGTATTCTTTCATCATAGCATCTTCCATGAGTTCGTCTTGTCAGATCATCAACATATCCTAGTCTTCTGCATTCAACTTTGAAGGTTGGAACCCACTTTACTCTTGGTAAAGTCTCGATCCATCAAGAAGCTAATCATGTCGTACCATGTCGAACTCAGATATCTTCTGTAGTCACTCCCCCTGAAGTGGAGTATTATCTTCCTTCTTCATTCTGTACAGGTGGTTCTATGCTTGATATATACTGGTCAATAGAGTATGTCATGTCATAGTCTATTCTTTCTGAGGCAAATCACGAACCTTTCTTTGTACACTTGTTCTTGTAGATCCATATGGAGGATACTATGTACTTCCCTTTATGTCTCGAAATCATATCGTATACATCATTCCCCATGATCAATTGTTATTCTTTGATCATAGTTTCTTTTATAGCATTCTTTTCTTCATCTTGAGTTATCTCTCATACCCATGGTGGTCTTCATCCTTTGAGGTGGATCTACCGCTTTCTGAAGTTATTTCTTCTGTCATGGTGTCTCTGACCCTGGGAGCTTCAGATTCATGTTTATTGAATTGTCATCACTTGTTCTTCGGATCAAGTCTCATCCTTATTTTCTTGTAGGAGGTTGTACAGGACCTTTCCTACAATTCAAATGCACCAGTTGAATGGTTAGAACTATTTCATGAAACATATGCATAACTCCAAATTCTTATGCATCATGCAACTATTTAGCCAATACAACATTCATCCATATCTCACAGAAACTTTCTAGATGCCTTCCATCTCTACCATGACATCAT
>LPNX011223282.1:9229-27554 GCA_001517045.1 Pseudotsuga menziesii
TCACGGGTCTGTAGTAGAGCAACCCGCGAATACAAGGATTCGCGACTTGCTGTATAGGAGACTCGCGAATGATGCGCGAGTTGTCAATATAGAGAGTCGCGAATACAACTCAACATGGAAAGATGGAAAAGTAACCAGCTGGGTATATAGGGAATGTACTTCATCATAAGCCAAGGTATAGTGAATATGGGCAACCTCAATCCATAAGTGTCCTTTTGTGTGCCGACATGAGGGATATCAACACTCGGACGGAGAGGTGCCATTCAGGTGTATAACAGTAGAGCAGTGTATTGTGGGTGTGCAAATGAATTGGTATACCTATCTATAGAACAAACTATTAATCAATGCCATCGATGCCCAAGAGAAATGTACTCCCTTTATGTATTCATGGCAACTAATCTTGATATCTTTTGTCAAGTGGGCTAAGACACCAAACTACCAAGGGATGGACGTTCTTGTTCCATGTTGGGGGGTGAGTTACCAAAACCTATGGTACTATAAGAACAATCTGCGTTGACAAACTGAAAATAATACTGATTTTTATTTACATGCTGATGTACCGATGCATCGCATTGGGAACCAATCATGGATTGTTGCAGAGACTGTCCAGCAGTACCAAAATGTCATAAGATTTTATGTTGAGGTTCACCACATATATTTGCAACCACAACAAGACCCTGAGCTTCAATGGTTAGCCACTAAGTTTTGGTTGACTGGTGAAGACATTGAGATGATCATTTAGGACTAGCCTGAAGAATGGAGACAACCTATCTTAGATGACCAAATATCTATTGAAACTGGCCCGTGACAAGAAATAACACTGGGAAATCAAGGAGGAGATAAACAGGAAGAGGAAATCCCACCCATTTCCCCCCTATGAAATCAAGGAAGAATCCCGTGCGACCTCGACGGATCCTGAACTGGGAAAAAGGAGAAAAGCCTCTGAAGAATCAAAGAAAAGTCTCAAGAAACAGGAGGCTGATAAAACCTCCAGAGGTGGTGGCCTTATAGATGACTACTATAATATGATTATTGATTGAATGGTGGAAGTTACTAATGAAACATGCCAAAAAATCAATGAACAAAATACAGAATTGGTGGGAGGCATCACTGACTTACTACAGACTCTTTGTTTCACAGTAAAAGAAGTCAGAGTAAAGGTCAGTTGGGACCCATTCCAGTCGCAGTCATAAGAAACTGATCCTTCTGAGGATCGACTAGTTGAAGTACCATTAGCTTGATAACATCGGAAGGTACAAGTATCACCTAAGGCACTTGATTTGGGCACATCGAAACATAACAACATGATCAAGGACATTGGTCATGTAAGTGTTAACATTTCTATGATCCCTATGTTTCTACTACACAACATTCATCAGGATGCAGTAGACGAAATAAAGGTGAGAGAGCATCAGGAAGAATAAATCCCACCCAGCTCCCCCTATGAAAGCAAGCTAGAATCCATTGCAACCCCGATGGACCTTGAACTGGGTGAAAAGAGAAAATCCTCTAAAGAATAAAAGAAAAGTCACAAGAAACAGAAGGCTGATAAAACCTCAAGAGGAGGTGGCCTTATAGATGACGACTATAATCTGATTGTTGATTGAATGGTGGAAGTTCCTAATGAAACTTGCCACAAAATCGATGAACATAATAGATACTTGGTGGGAGGCATCACTGACTTTCTACAAACTCTTTGTGTCATAGTAAAAGAAGTCAGAGTAGCAGTCAGTCGAGACCCATTCCGGTCGTAGTTGCAAGAATATGGTCCTTCTAAGGATTGACCAATCGAATTACCATTACCTCAACAACATCAAAAGGTACAAGTGTCACCTAAGGAACTTGATTTGGGCACACTGAACATAACATCATGATCAAGGACATTGGTCATGTAAGTGTCAGCATTACTGTGATCCATGTGTTTCTACTACACAACATTCAGCAGGCTACAGTAGATGAAATAAAGGCGAGAGAGCATGTGGTAGTTGAACAGCTTAAACATTCAAAGAATATCATCATGTCTATCCAGACAAAAGTGTAAGAAACAAAGTAGAAGACAAACATGACAGCATGATAGGTAAACATTGTAGCAAGTTGCCACATTTGCATGTCACAAATTTTCAAAAGTGGGAGTTACACCTGAAATGCTCTCAAAATCTCAAGCTATCCAGCTTGGAGAAGTAGCTACTGACTTCCTCCAATGCATTACAAAGTTAGAAGCAAAGTTTCTTCCCAATACATCCCTTGAAGTACTGGAAGAGCGATGAAAGGAAATAAGTGATAATGTCTTGAAGATTCATGAGGCTGAGGAACTTTATGCCAAGTCATATGCGCAAGTTTCTCATTCTTGGGGAGCCTTAATGGACGATGAGGAATTGGAGCAAGTAACATAACATCTTCATATCGCGGAGGAAATTCTGATTGGGTTAATAAATTCATTAAAGAAATTGCCTCTGGTAGAGAAAATGAGCAAGGTTGATGACTTGAAAACCTTGCAGTAGTAGGTCACCAAATTGTGAATAAAACAACAACGTCGAACTAAACGTGTCGCAAAACTCTAGGCCGAAGAAAAATAATTTATAGGGACTATCCAAATAGTACACAAGTAGGTGTGATAGGCACTGGGAGTGACAGAAGTAGAAACTTCAAAACCTATCAGTTCCTAACTTCTGGAAAAGATTGAGAAAGTCAAAGAAGACGTTCAACGACAAGCAAAAAAAGTGATGAAAATTTGTCAAGAGTTTCATAATAAACTTGATGCGACAGATATTTATGGTTGAAGTGGCTCAAGACGAGCCATAAGTGAGTGTTGGGGACATGTTGGCCATAGGAAAGTGCACAATATTTTTTATCAAAAGTTTGAAGAATCTGATCGCAAGGCGAATAAGGCTGCGACAAAAAAGGAGAGAGAGAGAGAGTCGAATATGGGAATTCGACCTGTTTTTGAGGAAACACTAAATGTAAACAGTGATTTAAGTTAGACAAGTAATCACATTTTTGGAATTGGCATGAAAGGAAACTGGGTCAATGGAGCCTTTATAAATGTAAAGGGATTTCTTGGGTTAGTTACAAGAACCAGTCGACTGTTAGTTGAGAACTAGTCGATAGTTAGAAGAAGAGTTGTGCAAAAGTATATAAGGTCGATCCATAAGATGTGTGCGGATACCAAGACCAATAATAAGGATAGTAGCAAAGAGGATTGGATGACAAGAACACAAAAATATATATACATGAGAGCATGAGAAATATAGAGGAACTCATCCATTTTAAGAATATCTTGAGAGATGTCTGTAGGTTGTGTACATAGACCAAAAGAGTTCTAAACACTACGCATTCCATATGAAGAGCACTTTTGTGGTTTTTCCCTTATGGGTTTCCACATTAAATCTATGTGTCTATAATGTATGTTTATATTGCATATAAGTCTTTATGATTTTATCGCAACTGATATTTATGTAATAATGTGGAATGTCGATAATAACTATGGTAAACATGATTTAAATCTGTATGCTTTATATGTTGTCTATGTGTTGATAGATCACTATGCTTTATATGTTGTGTGTGTGTCGACAATTGACCATCTATCTGCTTCGTTCAATCGGTTTGTTTAACGTTTCCATGAAGGTAGCCCCTTTTATAACTGCAAAATCCTAGTTCTCGCAGTCCCCATAGGTATCTTGGGTGAGAGCTCACTTGCATCGCAAGTGTTGATGATGGATTTATACTTTGTCAGGCTGGTGCCTTGGCTTTTGTTGGATGGGCAGGGAAAACTAAACCTGGGTTAATGGAATCGACACCAACGACACGTTATGAAAAATAGTGACAGTAGCATGTAAAAGGCATGTGGAAGCACTCTCCACCAGTGTGTATGAGGGAAAATCACTATTGTGTACACCGGCACAAGCATGTGGGTACTGAGAGATGAATAAAATATGAATCCAACTCCCAAAATGACAAGGAAAGTGTATACAAAGACTCGGAGATTGTTCCTAACTTGAAATCAAGACTCAAACCTTGAAATACACTAGAAAAATATACTTGGAGACCCCAAAGCAGATAGGATTTTCCCGAATGGAGACACCATTTCTATTGTTAGGGAAAGTGTTCTTATGGCTAGGGGGATACCACCAACCTACTAGGGTTACAGACATACATATATAATTCAACAAGTACAAATTTAAACAAAATTTCAAGGGTTAGGAGCGTATGTACCTTAGAAACANGGGTGATACCACCAACCTACTAGGGTTACAGACATACATATATAATTCAACAAGTACAAATTTAAACAAAATTTCAAGGGTTAGGAGCGTATGTACCTTAGAAACAAAAGGTTAATCCAAGCCTTTCCTTAAGTCCTCCTCTTTTTCTCCAATCAAGTAACCTGCAAAACCACTTCAATACCTTCCTCAAACCAATTTGACTACATACAAAATATTGATATTCAAAAGAACATGAAAATATTGATATAATAAACATCAAATTAGTAATAAAAAACTGAGATACACGGTAATTCGGAAAGGGAAGAATGTCAAATATTTATTGATCAATGAAACAAGTACAAAAATATACCTTCTCATCATTCAAGGCACCTTGTGAAACCTTCAATCTGGATCACCTACTTCTCTCCTCCAAGAAACTCAACCTCCAACCTCTACAACAAGAGTAGATGGCAACTAGGGCATATGTAAGATGGATTCAAATCCAAATTATTCCATCATAACAATACTATTGAATCAGTCCTCTTGATCGTAAACTCTCCCTCTCTTATATAGCAACTGGAAGAAATAGGGTTGAAGTGCGAACACTTACAACCAAAGAGGCAGTTTACAAATCACCCAACCCACCTAAAATTGAGATTTTTTTATATTTTTAGACATTTTTGAAGATACACACTAGTGGAACACTTGTAATTATCACGTGCAAAGGGGAAAATGCTAGTGGAACACTAACAACTAGCGTTTTTTAGAGGGGGTGTCATTTTTAGTGTTTTCTAAGGGTTTTCAAGATGTGATTTGGTCTGCAAACTTGTTCATCGCTTCCTAAGTATCCAATGAAACAAGAAAGAGGAATAGTGGGAGATATAAGAGGAATAATATAGGAGATTATTAGGACGATGAGATGGTATCAAATATCACAAAATTTCTGCATGAGTTTCAGGACTTATTCCATACCAAGTTTTGAGACATGAAGGGAATAGTGGGAGATCTAAGAGAAATGAAAATACCCCTGAAACAAGATGCTAAACCAATTAAGCAACGACCTTATAGGTTGAATCCAAGGTATAAAGAGAAGGTAAAAGAAGAATTGGATCGCATGCTCGACGCAGGAATCATTGAACCTATTGAGGAATCCAAATGGATCAACCCTATAATGATCCAGGATAAGAAGACAACAGGCGAAGTCAGGATCTGTTTCGACCTAAGGAAGTTGAATGATGCATGCATGCATGATCCATTCCCAACACCATTTATAGATGAAGCACTAGAAAGCGTCGAAGGGCAAGATATGTATTCATTCACCGACGGCTTCTCTGGCTACCATCAAGTCAGAATCGTGAAGGAGGATCGACATAAAACAACCTTCGTCACAGAATAGGGATGCTACCAGTATACATTAATGCCCTTTGGACTCAAGAATGCTCCTGGTTTTTGTCTAGAATAGTAGTATTTTCTTTTAAATATTTCATACATAAATTTTATGAGGTCTACTTTGATGATTAGACTATATTTGGTCTAGTAAGAGACCACATTAAGAGCCTCTGCATGATGTTGGGCCGCTGTCGCCAGTATCAAATCGCACTTAATTCAAAGAAATGTATTTTTGTGCACCATTTGGTGTGTTGTTGGTTCATGTTGTATGTCACGACGGTATTTTGGTCGACCCAACAAAATTTGTAATTATCCTTGACTTACCACCACTTACATCAGTCATGCAACTCAGATTAGTGTTAGGACACACAGGATACTACAAGAATTTCATCAGAGGGTATGTCGAGATAACTGCACCTATGGATAAACTGTTGAAGAAAGATGTGAAGTTTCACTGGATAGAATCTTGTCAGGAAATCTTAGACAAATTAAAAAACAAGATGGCCATCGCGCCAATACTGGTATTTCCTGACTAGAAGAAACAGTTTCATGTCCATGTCGATGCGTCGTCTGTCGTGCTTGGCATAGTCTTGACGCAGCCGAAGGAGGGTGCGCTTCACCACCCTATTGCTTTTGCTAGCAGAAAACTATCGATGACAAAGAAAAATTACACGACGACAGAGAGAGAAGGACTCGCCATGGTCTATGTGCTGCAAAAGTTCCCACACTACTTATTGGGTGGAAATTTTAAAATGTACATTGATCATTTGGCCTTAAAATACCTATTCAACAAGCCAGTGTTGGGGGGAAGATAGGTCGATGGCTTCTCCTATTACAAGAATTTGATTTCCAAATCATTGTTAAACCTGGTCGACTGAATTTTGGGCCTAACCACCTGTCGAGGATAGAGAATGGCGAAGAACCAACTAGTCTGGAGGATAACTTTCTCGACGCGCAACTATTTGCGGTCACCATGATTGAAGATCATAATAAGGAGTTTAATGTTGTCATCGAATTCCTGAGCACATGTTATGCGCTTGAAGGATTCACCACCACGCAGAAGAAATATTTGGTCATTAAGGCTGCTGATTATACATTGATTGCGGGACACCTATACAAGATGGGCCCTGATGAAATATTGCGACATTGTGTCTTTGACTATGAATGATAGTGGGTAATGAGTGAAGCACATGCCAGTGTCATAGGAGGACACTACGCTGGAAAAACAACTATGCGCAAGATATTGCAAGCAGAATTATGGTGGCCAACCATACATATGGATACTACAAGCTTATGTCGGCACTATGATATTTGCCAAAGAACAGGAAAATCGCCACACCGCAATGAGATGTCGCTTGCACCATAGATAACCTTTCAAGCCTTTGATAAGTGGGTCGTTGATTTCGTAGTACCGATCAGTCCACCAGGGAAAAGGACTGGTACGCGCTACATTATCACTGCGACAGACTACTTAACCAGATGGGTTGAAGCCATGCCTGTAAAAGATTGTATTGCTGCGACTACGATGAAGTTTTTATTTGAAAATGTGGTGACCACATTCGACTGTTAAAAAATTCTCTTAAGCGACCAAGGTACGCATTTTGTTAACAAAATGATTGTTGATCTTACTGCAGAGTTCCAAATTCAGCATAGAAATATGACACCCTATCATCCTCAAACGAATGGAATGGTTGAAGCCTTCAACAAGATTCTGGAGAAGGCATGAACCAAAGTATGCAATGTGCACCAAGATGATTAGGATCAGAAAGTTTTAGCTATGCTATGGGTATACCGCACGACTTGCAAGCGACTCACAGGGCACACTCCATTCAGATTAGTGTATGGGAAAGAAGTTGTTGTGTCGATGGAGTATATTGTGTCAAGCCTAAGAATTGTTGCACTAACGAAAATGACCGTTGGAGATGGTTTCAAGCAAATATTGTCGCAGCTCGTTCAGATGGAGGAGGAAAGCTTCGTCGTAGGATTCCATCAAAACATAGAGAAGCAAAGGAAAAAAACATGGCATGATATCCATATTAGGACTAAGCAATTCAAAGTTGGAGGACTTGTTTTGCTGTGTAACACCCCAGTTTTGACCCCATTTGCATTAAATGTATATGATGTTTATATTGTAATTAATCATGGTGTGGAGCTAAAGGAAAAATTCCCACCGTCGATTTAATGTTTTATGTTTCGGTGATTAAAATCGTTGCCAATGGCATTTCATGCTAACTGGCATATTATAATTTTGGCATCATTTAAATATGCAATTTAATTAAAAACCCCATCCAGCTATGCCTATGCAACAAATAATGAGATGGGGGCACGATTTTGCTAAGGAATAGGGAGGGAAATTATTTAAACCTTTGGGCCAATGGGGAAAATCCAAATGTCAAAGGGATAACCCACCAAACAGTCAACTACCTTTCTTGTCTCATTCACCCAATCATTTAATTCTACTAGAAATTGGTTGAAGTAGTTATTGCATGGGGATGGGAAGAGTATGGGCAGGAAATTCGAATTTGGGGAAAACGTTTTTTACTTTTTGGGAAAGAAAACACCCAAAATGCATGCCCATTTGGCCATACATCCAGATTCTCCCTTTTTCCTCACACAATGAAGCTTGAGAGCTATCTTACCTTCATGATTTTGCCTGCTGTGATTCTCATTCACAATTTTGGAGCTCCTGGGTGTTTTTATCATCATCAGTCATCCACGATTGGGCTCTCTCTCTCAAATGGCTGGAAGTTTTCTATGGGTGAATTTTGTTTTTAGGTTGTTATGTGTGTTTTACCACATGTGGGCAATGGCTGGGTTTCCTTACCCACGATTTTTGTTGCATTTCTCCACCATTTTCCTAGATGAAAATCGATTTTGGCTCTTGGGGTTGTTTTACCCACTTACCATTTCTGATTTTAGCTTCCAGGATGTTTTTTTCCATGCCCAGCACTGTAATTATTGTGTATTGAATTCATTTTTTGCCACATTAGGGCCAAAACGTCCCAGGGATACAAATTGTTGTTAAGGGGTTGTTTTCACCCACCTTAGCAATTCATTTTGTTTCCAAACTATTTTCCTCAACCCAGAAATCGTGTATGTTGTTGTGTATGCATTTGTGTTTTGGTTTGTATTGAGTTAGGAGTGGAAGAGGTAAGTTGCTTGATAAACCTAGTGCATGAGGAACCTCACTGAGAGATCTTGAGGGTTGATTATTCCTTACTGCACATCCTGAATAGCACTGGAAGGGAATGCATAGCCTGAGGGACTGTACAGCAGAGAAGGGGATGATTCCTTGTGTTGGGTGTGTATGTGTTGGGAAATCCAAGTTAGATCTTGTGTAGGTGTCCATAGCTCTATGGTTGAGCTCACTAGCTTAGCAAACAAGCCTTTCCATCCCCTTGGTAGTCTGATAAACCCAAACATAGTTTTGGCTTGACTGAGTTTTGATATATCTTTGGCTATGTGTGAGCCTGCTTAGTTTCCTTTTCCTTGGGGAATCATGCCTAGCTCAAGGGTGGCAGTGTTGCTAAGAGATTAAGAAGCACACTGGCCTATGGTTGGGTGGAACGTTGCAGCGACATAGCTGGTTGCGAGACAAGCTTCTTCATAAGATAAGTATTCTTGTCTATTTCCTCTCTACAATTGTATTTGTTGTTTAATGAAAATGATGAACATGCTAAATGAATGAATGGAATGGATTTGCTTCTTCTGTGTGTTAAATAATTATGCATCTATGCATGTTTTAGTTCAATGCATTTCAATCAATATCATGTGTATGTTGATGGGGCTAGTTGCCTGAGTAGATAGTATTACGGTAGCGTCCTCTTCTTCGGCCGGAGGGTTGGGGATGTTACAATGTGGTATCAGAGCCTCAATATTGCAATATTGGGCCTCTATGGGCCAAGGAAATCAGTTGTTAGAGGCAGAATTAACCCCTGCTTAGCACAGGATAACAGGGAGAATTTCAAAAAATTCTAAGTATGGAAAATATCAAATGACTTAGCTGACTCCATCCAATACGTCGGATGACTTAGCCAAGTCCATCCAAAAAAGAAACCAAAGCAGAGAGAAAAATTTTCAAAATTTTCTAAGTTTGAATATTTCACTCATTGGCTCGAGGCAGTGAGTTTTGTCGATGGTATCGACTGGGTGGAGCCGATGGTCTCGGCTGGGTGGAACCGATCGTCTCGGATGGGCGGAACCGATGGTCTCGGCTGGGTTGATCTGATACATTGGCTAACAACCCAAAACCCAACTGACAAGGAAAATGGAAAGAGAAAAAAAAATGAGGGCACAGCCCTCGACCCGCCTTGTAGTGGTGCAGGGAAGCCATAAGGGGGAAAGTCCCCATAACCCCCATCATCCCCCTGAGACCGGCGTTCTTGGCGAAAAGAAAATTATGTGCTTTGACAAAGTTGTCAATATAGTATTTTCCAAATGCAAGTAAGTAATTATGAACTCATGAGATTGTTATGCAGCTAACAGTTGTGTTTATTAACACATTTTGCAGAATTATAGTCACCTTCAAAGGCAACATTCCACATAGATCAGTTTCAAACATTCGTTCTTGGTTGGGCCAAGATGAGGATTGATGACATAAATGATGCACATGACCCCTATGTGTTCAAGGAAGATACTATGGGAGAAAATGTCAGAGTTGGAAATGATGAGACAGAGTCCAATTGGAGGAGAAATCAAGAGACTCCTCCAAATATTGCAGCCACCATGAGGAGCCTAAGGGTGGAGTTGCAAAGTTGCAGAGAATACAATGAAAGGATGCTTAAGGCTCAAGAAGATCAAAATCAGATAAATGCAGCTATACTGCAGAGTTTGAAAGACGTCCAGGGACAGATAAACTCTGAGCATCAGACAGCTAATCCAGAAAGAAGCAGGAGTAGCGTCGGGGGAATTCCCATAAAAGGTCCCATGTCTCCAAGAGGGCTTCTAGGGACAGAAGGAATACTCCAGAATGGCCTACCAATGGCTCATCTGATTCTAAAAAACCCAATGGGGATTCAAGCTCTCCAGCTCACATGAATAAGAGGAGGAGATGTTACAAGAACAATTCACGAGATGAATTCAAAAAGGCAAGGCCTCTTACTTTTAATGGTGAGGTCAAGACTGGTCAAGAAGCTGAGGCTTGGCTTCTTGGGATGAGGAAGTATTTCCATGTTCAAGACTACTCCGGAAATATGAAAGCAAGGGTATCTATATTCAATTTGACTGGAAGAGCATCCATATGGTGGGAACACCACATACAAGTAAATAAGGTTAATGAAAGAAGAATTGTGTGGAAACAATTCAAGAAATACTTCAAGTAGATTACCTCTCTAATAGGTACTATGATGATAAGATTAAGGAGTTCCATGAGCTGAAATTGGGACAACAGACCATTGAAGAGTATGCAAATAAGTTTTTGGAACTATTGAGGTATGTCAAGTACATTAAAGATGAAAAAGTGAAGATCCAGCGTTTCCTAAGAGGATTGCCTCAGTCTTACAAAGACAAAATTGAGTTTTATGAACCTAGAACTCTTAAAGAAGCAATAAGGAAGGCTAAGTATTGCTATGAGCAAAGCAAAGGAAAACCTGATTATCATAAGACATGGAAGGACAAAAAGAATGAGAATTCTGACCAAAGGAAGAAATGGTTTCAAACCTTATAACTCCAGGAATCAATAGAAGCAACCATCACAAGCTGAGAAGCAGCTAGCTAGAGCGATGGAAGAAAAGCCTAGAGATCCACAGCAGAACAGAGAACCTCTCCAACGTTGGAAATGTGGAGGACCCCACATGCGCAGGAACTGTCCACTCGAGAGTAAGAGTGCAAGGCCAACTTACAACATTCAAGAAGCAGAAACAGTGGGTCAAGTAGAAAGGGTCGTCCCTAGGATTTATGCATCACTAGAGGACCGCCAAGAAGATCACCAGTCAAATGTGGTTGAACTTGTAGGTAAGATTGCTAAGCAATCTATTTCTATTTTGATCAACCCTGGTTCTACTCACAGTTACATTACCCCTAGAGTAGTGGATATTTGTTCTTTTAGGAAAGTAAAGCATAACAAATATTGGTTAGTTTAGTTACCCACTGGAACTAAGAGAAAGTTAGTGAAGTGGTAGAGAAATGTCAATTGGTCATGAATGGATTGGTCACTTGTGTCGATCTGAATGTTCTACCACTTGGTTCCTATGATGTTCTCATTGGAATGGATTGGTTAGAAGCTCACAGGGTAAACCTTGACTGTTATAATAAGGCTTTTGAGTGCTTGGATGAAGAAGGCAACTCAAGGATTGTGAAAGGAATTCCAAAGGTGATTTCTGTGAGGCAAATTTCAGCAATGCAGTTGAGGAAGTTCTATAGGAAAGGTTGTCAGTTGTATGCAGCTCATATTTTGGAGGCAACATAGAATGAAACTCCTAGGTTGGAGGACTTTCATGTGTTGCAGGAATTCAGGGATGTTTTTCTTGATGAGATTCTTCCTCCAAAGAGGGACATTGATTTCACAATTGAAATTGTGCCAGGAGCAGCACCAGTGTCCAAGACACCCTACAGAATGAGTACACCAAAAATGCTATAACTGAAGATGCAAGTGCAAGAGTTGTTGGAAAAGAAGTATATCAGGCCAAGTGTGTCTCCTTGGGGAGCACCAGTTATGTTTGTGAAGAAGAAAGATGGTACACTCAGGTTGTGTATTGATTACAGACAGCAATACAAAGTCACTGTGAAGAATAAATATCATTTTTCTAGGATTGATGACCTCTTTGATCAAATGAGGGGAGCAAAGGTATTTTCCAAGATTGACTTGAGATCTGGCTACCATCAGGTAAGAATCAAGGATGAAGACATTCATAAGACAGCATTTAGAACAAGGTATGGAGATTATGAGTTTGTAGTGGTACCATTTGGTCTCACAAAAGCACCAGCTACATTTATGTGCCTTATGAACAGTGTCTTCAATAGGTATTTGGACAAGTTTGTTCTTGTTTTCCTTGATGACATTTTTATTTATTCTAAGAATGAGGAAGAGCATGAAGAGCATTTGAGATTGACATTGCAATTGCTAAGGGAGCATCAGTTGTATGCAAAGCTGAGCAAGTGTGACTTCTATAGAGATAGAATTCAGTATTTGGGTCACATTATCTCAAAAGAGGGTATATCTGTGGACCCTAAAAAGATTGAAGCCATTATGAATTGTCCTGCTCCAAGAAATGTGACAGATTTAAGATCTTTTATGGGACTTGTAGGATAGTACAGGAGATTCATTGAAGGATTCTCCAAAGTTGCACATGCCATCACTTCTTTGCAAAAGAAGGGGATAAGGTGAATGGACATCAAGGTGTGAAGAAAGCTTCCAATAGTTGAAGAATCTTCTCACCAATGCACCAGTATTGAAAGTTGCAGACTGAGAGAAATATTTTGTGGTGTGTACCGATGCATGCGGACAAGGGCTTGGAGGAGTCCTTATGCAAGCAACCACGTGATATGTAATGAATCAAGAAAGATGAAGGAGCATGAGAAGAACTATGACACTCATGATCTAGAACTTGTAGCCATAGTACATGCTCTCAAGATGTGGAGGCATTACTTGATGGGAAGAATATTTGAGTTAAGGACAGACTATTGTGGTTTGAAGTATTTATTTGATCAACCTACTCTAAATGCTAGGAAAGCGAGATGGCTGGATTTTTTATGTGATTTTGATTTTGAAATCAAGCACATAAAAGGAAAAGAGAATAAGGTAGCTGATGCGCTTAGCAGGAAGGTGCGGGAAATGAATGTGGCATCTCTTAGTATTTCCCAATCAGATTTGAGGCAACAGATTGTTAATCATACTGTCGGAGATGAATTGTATGAGCAAGTAAAAGACAAATTGCAGTAGCAAAGACTTGAGAAGAGGTCTGAGGGATATAAATTGGAAGAGGATGGACTTCTTACGTATAAAGGAAGAATTTATATTCCAAATGTAGCAGATTTGAGGAGAATGGTTATGGATGAGATCCATCAAGCTCCATATTGTGGTCACCCAGGATATCAGAAGACAATTGCTACAACCAAAAAGCAGTACTTTTGGCCAGGAATGAAAAAGGACATGGCTGAATATATTTCAAGGTGCATGAAATGTCAGCAGGTAAAGGTTGAGTATCAACACTGTGCATGTTTGTTGTAGCCTTTGCTAGTTCCAGAATTGAAATGGGAAGTTATTTCCATGGATTTTATTACAAGATTTCCAATAACTTGGAGACAACATGATTCCATCATGGTTGTGGTGGACAAGTTGACAAAGGCATTGCATTTCATGCTGGTTAAGTATACGCATAATACTAATGACATTGCAAAGATCTTCATGAAGGAGATTTTCAAATTGCATGGATTGTCTAAGGCAATAGTCTCTGACAAAGATGTCAAGTTCACTTCCAATTTTTGGAAGGGGTTGTTTACATATTTGGGTATAAAGTTTAACTTCAGCACTGCCTACCATCCTCATACTGATGGTTAGACAGAGAGAGTTAGTCAGGTGCTTGAAGACATGCTTCGCATGTATGTGATGGATAAACCAACCAAGTGGGAAGATTACTTACACTTGGTAGAGTTTGCTTATAACAATGGACAACAAGCATCCTTGGGGATGAGTCCTTATGAAGATTTGTATGGAAAAAGGTGTAGGACACCAGTGACTTGGGATAACCCAGTGAACAAGGTTTTGCTTGGTCTAGTATGCTCAAGGAGATGGAGCAAGATGTTTTAAATATCAAGTAGAATTTGAAAGCAGCCCAGGACACACAAAAAATCTATGCATATAAGCATAGGGTGAACAGAGAGTTTAGTGTTGGGGATCATGTTTACCTTAGAGTGAGGGCAAAGTAGAGTTCCTTGAAGCTTGGAAGTTGTGCCAAGATGTCACCTAGATATTGTGGGTCATTTGAAGTGCTTGAAAGAATAGGGCCAGTTGCATATAGACTTGCATAGCCTGCTAGCACTAGAGCTCATAATGTTTTTCATGTTTCTTTTCTTAAGAAATATGTACATGATCCTAACCATGTGATAAATTGGGATGTGATTCAAGTGGAATCCGAGGGAGAGTTCCAAATCGAGCCAATGTGCATCCTCGACATGAAGGTCACAATGCTCCGGAACCGAACCATAGGGCAGGTAAAGGTGCAATGGGAGCACTACGGTCCTAAAGAGGCTAAGTGGAAGCTACAGGATTCCATGAGATTAGCACATCCATTTTTGTTCAATTCTGCAGAACACTGAGGTGGTACCAGTATATCATTTTGCTCAATTTTGTAAAGCACTGAGGACAATGCTATTGAGGGGGGGGGGGGTGATGTAACACCCCGATTTTGACCTTGTTTTCATTAAATGTATATGATGTTTATATTTTAATTAATTACGGGGTGGAGCTAAAGGCGAAATCCCCACCATCGATTTAACATTTTATGTTATGGCGATTAAAATCGTTGCCGATGGTATTTCGTGCTATCCGGCACATTATAATTTTGGCATCATGTAAATATGAAATTTAATTAAAAACCCCAACCAGCTATGTCTATGCAACAAATAATGAGATGGGGGAATGATTTTCCTAAGGAATAGGGAGGGAAATTATTTAAACCTTTGGGCGAATGGGGAAAATCCAAATGTCAAAGGGAGAACCCACCAAACAGTCAACTACCTTTCTTGTCTCATTCACCCAATCATTTAATTCTACTAGAAACTGGTTGAAGTATTTATTGCATGGGGATGGGAAGAGTATGGGCAGGAAATTCAAATTTGGGGAAAACCCATTTATGGGGAAAAACGTTTTTGACTTTTGGGGCAAGAAAACACCCAAAATGAATGCCCATTTGGCCATACATCCAGATTCTCCCTTTTTCCTCACACAATGAAGCTTGGGAGTTATCTTACCTTCATGATTTTTCCTACTGTGATTCTCATTCACGATTTTGGAGCTCCTGAACGTTTTTCTCATCATTAGTCCGTTACGATTGGGCTCTCTCTCTCAAACGGCTGGAAGTTTTCTATGGGTGAATTTCATTTTTGGGTTGCTGTGTGTGTTTTACCACACATGGGAAGTCATTTCTTGTTTTCCTCAGGCTAAGAATTTTTTTTTTTGTAATGGTCTGTGGTTGGGTTTCCTTACCCACGGTTTTTGTTGCATTTCTCCGCCATTTGCCAAGCTAAAAATCGATTTTGGCTCCTGGGGCTGTTTTACCCACTTACCATTTTTTATTTTAGCTTCTAGGACATTTTTGTCCATGCCTAGCATTGTAATTATTGTGTATTGAATTCATTTTTTTTCCATGTTAGGGCCAAAATGTCCCAGAGATATGAATTGTTGTTAGGGGGTTGTTTTCACCCACCTTAGCAATTCATTTTGTTGCCAAATTGTTTTCCTCAACCCAGAATTTGTGTATGTTGTTGTGTATGCATTTGTGTTTTGGTCTGTATTGATTTAGGAGTGGAAGACGTAAGTTGCTTGATAAACCTAGTGCATGAGGAACCTCACTAAGACATCTTGAGAGTTGATTATTCCTTAATGCACATCCTGAATAGCACTGGAAGGGAATGCATAGCCTGAGGGACTGTACAGCAGAGAAGGGGATGATTCCTTGTGTTGGGTGTGTACGTGTTGGGAAAGCCAAGTTAGATCTTGTGTAGGTTTCCATATCTCTATGGTTGAGCTCAATATCTTAGCAAACAAGCCTTTCCATCCCCTTGGCATTCTGATAAACACAAACATAGATTTGGATTGACTGAGTTTTGAAATATCTTTGGCTATGTGTGAGCCTGCTTAGTTTCCTTTTCCTTGGGGAATCATGCCCAGCTCGGGGGTGGCAGTATAGCTGAGAGATTAAGGAGCACGCTGGCCTATGGTTGGGTGGAATGTTGCAACGACATAGCTGGTTGCGAGACGAGCTTCTTCATAAGATAAGTATTCTTGTCTATTTCCTCTCTGCAATTGTATTTGTTGTTTAATGAAAATGATGAACATGCTAAATGTATGAATGGAATGGATTTTCTTCCACTGTGTGTTAAATAATTATCATCTATGCATGTTTTAGCTCAATGCATTTCAATCAATATCATTGGTATGTTCATGGGGCTAGTTTCTTGGGTAGATAGTATTACGGTAGCATCCTCTTCGTTGGCCGGAGGGTTGGGGACATTACATGCTGTATGACAGCAAATTTCTAAATCATCCAGGGAAATTGAAGACGCATTGGCTAGGGCCATATGTGGTCGCACATATCACTGATGTAGGCGCAGTAAAATTGCAAAAGCTATATGGAATGCCAATCACAGTATTGGTAAGTCCCCTGAAACCTTACAATGATGGTCGCGACATGCCTGGGTAAGGTCGTGTCGCGCACTAAAAAAAAAGAGATAAAAAAATAAATTGTTATGTCGCACGTCTGCAGCAGAAGCAGGAAAATCACAGTAAAAGAGGGAATGACAGCTGGACATCATTAAAGGTCGGATACCCAAAAAGATATAGGCAGTTATGACAGCAAACATTAGAGAGAATTTGAGGTAAAAAATGGGCCTCCTAAGAGATGTACTACAAAAATATAAGATATATTAAAATATTATGAGTTAGGGGTTTTATGGGGTAGGTATATATGACATCTCACCTCCTACACTAATTTTTATGCACAATATAAATAACCATGGTTGAGTTACTTTTCTAAATTGACTATAAATAAAGTTAATAAAATAACTCTACAATGATGTGACTAAGATTCATTGTAAATTCCCCAAAAAATTATTGTCTTTTAGCATTTATTTGTCTTAAACTTGTAAATGAATTTAAACAAAAAAACTATTTTTAGGAGTTATTTTTTTAATTTATGTTGACTTTTTATATTTAGTGCATTCCTCATCAATTTAATTTTAATGTGATTTAATTGAGATTTATTTACATGTAAAATTTTAACAATATTATTGTAATATTTATTGCATTATTAAAATAAATTAATATCAAAATCATAATTTTTTTTGATATATTCATTTTATTGTAAATGAATGTTATATTTAAATCTCTTATAGAAAATAATATAAGACTTAATTTATTCTTAAATTAATTATTAAAAAAATATTTATACATTATGAAAATATGTCATATTAGTATATAAGATTTTAATGTATATTGTTTTTAGCAATAAAAAAGTTATGTATATTTTTTTTTGCAATAAAAAAGTTACGAGCAAATAATATATCATATTAACTGAATAAGTTAACACTTGTGTATAAATTTTTTTAATTTATTAGTTGATTTTAATGTATATTATTTTTTAGCAATAAAAAAGTTGTAAATAAATAATATATCATATTAACTTAATAAGTGAATGGTGGTGCATAAATTCATTTAATTTATTAGTTGAAGCATAAATTATTCTAATATTTTTTATAACTAAAATTAATTATTAAAAAAATATTTATACATTTTGAAATTTATTTTATAATATAAATACTTATCTAAGAAAATTATTTCCACTCTTTGCAACTAACAAAAGTATAAATACAAAATATATATGTAAAAAATCAATGTTACTAATTTGTTAAAAAATGTGTCATAATAAATTTTATACATTATGTTATAATTTTAAATTAAATATAATTTGCTTAATCAATTTTATTAATTTTTTAATCATTAAAATTTTAAAATATTTTTATTATTAAAACTAACATGATAACATTTATTATAATTATTATCATAATGACATTATTAT
>LPNX011223282.1:27762-44185 GCA_001517045.1 Pseudotsuga menziesii
AAAAAAATGAGAAAATACATTTTTAGGAATTATGAGTACTTTATTTGAAAATAACTATAATATTATTTTATGCGAAAGTGAATTGTGAGTACTTTACTTGAAAATAACAATAATATTATTTTATGAGAAAGTGTGAAATGACTTTTATTGTGAGTACTTTACTTTATGACTTAAAATTACTTGTACCACACTACCTTTGTTAACTATGGGTTTTCATCCACCATAGAAAATGTGACAAATAAGCATTCTTAACTCATGCAATGCCACCTCAACCATGGGGGATGATGTCATATACTAGAATGTAATTGGTTGATTTTTATAGTACACTTTGGTCCTTTTGAGGCCTATTTTTGACCTCAAATTCTCTCTAATGGCATCATTAATTCAACAAAGTACGAGGAAAATAGCGGCGTGCTTTTTGGTCCCATCAGTCATCTCCATAAATTCCCTGATAGGTACAAATCAGAACTCGAGTATGTGAGTTAATGTCGGAAAGCATCGAACGAGAATCCCATGTGATCGACAGGACGTCGATCTTCCATCGAATGATCACATGCAAGACATGCGCATCCCTATAAATATGAGGCTTCATCATCAAGGTTCAGTTTAATTGCATAGAGCGAAGAAGAGCAAACCATACTTTGCGATTGAGAGAGTCAAAACTCATGGTTATTGAGATTTCCTGTGCCAGTGAGCAATCAAACGTTACCCTCGCATCTCTATGCCCGATTATTGAAGAGATTACATCACCGGAAGTACATCGGCAAGAGGAAGAACTAGAAATGATGGTGCAAAAAAACCCACAGATAGTTCCTTTAGCCTCTGGCTTGGCCCCTGCAGCGAGCCCAATTCAGGACCCCCCAGTTAGCATACTAGTTGCAGGTTCATGACTGTTTGTGTCGGAGAGGGACATCCCAGAATCATTGTCGCCTCAGGTCAGGTTAAAGAACTGTAAGGGCGCTCAAGATATACCCACTAAGAACATACCCACAGAGGAAGCACCAGAGTCGCCACCATGAAGAGACATCGACGCCACCATAGAAGAGGAGAACATGTTACCACAACATGTTCAACCAAGGAGAGTAGAGGCACTGGAAATGAAGCTTCCAACGAAAGCGCGCTCCTCATTAGCGACACCCCGGATCCCTGCTGGCGTACCACTATTGATGAACATAATCCCAAAACTGACAAAACTGTAGTTTGAGGATACATATACGTGCAAGCAGGCACAGCTAGAGAGGAACAACTACATGGTCACAACTCTAGTTGTGCTACCTGAGCCACAAATGGTAGTCCCAATGCAATGGGAGTGAGGTATTGAAAGTGCGGAGCTGCTGAACTTGTTGATAAAGCCACACTTTGGTCGAAGCATGCAAGTCCCACATGTGTGTGACAACTCTTGGTTTGTTTCCATGGAGGCTATCTATGGCTCGATAAGCCATATTCTGTTGATGTCGAGTTCATTTCATTGATAACAATTCTACCACGTCAAAGACACGACCATGTGCTGTATCTGTGCCCAAACAAAGATACAACAAAGATGAAGAAAAAATACGACCTCCAACACGCATGTATAGGATTCCTCATTTGGTTTATAACTGACAACATGGTGATGTTTGCCTCCAAGATTTTATCTTACAAGCTACTACACAAGATGCTGCCTACAAAGTGCACCGTCGGGACTGTGGAACTAGCAGAGTAATGCACGGCGGGAGTAGTGTTCGATTGGTCGTATTTCTTGTTGAATGAACTGCTCGAGGATGCTGAGCAAGCATAGGAGGAACCAAAAACAAAATTACATTACTCCCGGCTGCTCATTTTGATTTCTTTTATCGCTTGGTCAAACCCACTCGATTACCAGCCATAGGATATCCCAGTACTTTTCCATGGAGCAAAGTATTAGAAGTTTTGGGAGGACAAGGAGGACAAAATGAGGCAGAAGGACAATAACATCAAGTTCTTCCTACATGACAAAGTGCTTTGTGATGTAATTAAATAGCAACATAGACTGCGGGTTGTGACAGTACAAAGGTACACATCTTTCATTAACTTCTAGGCCGGTGTACATAACATCATTCTTGAGCCGTGACAGGACACGGAGAAGCAAGCGCACATGACACCTTTTATGATTGTCGACATGGATGTGGAATCAGTCATCCAAGATTGGCCTAAGGAATGGTGCATCTCGATCGACATGCAAATGGATCAGGGAGGAAACCAGGGAAACAACCAAGGCAATGGCCAATACGACCACCAAGACAATGACCTAAATAATGATGGGGGCGACAGGAAAGGCAACTAGTCGAAGGAGGAAGATGACATCAATGATGACAATGAGCACAACACTAATGAGAATGATGGATAAGACACACCTATTGATGAGGATCGACAGAACCAATGGAGAGAACAGGAGCAGGAGCACACGCCCGTGCGCAAGAAGTAAAAATCTAACAAAACAACTAATACAATCAACTTAGACAAGGAGGACATTGGCTTGCTTGCAGATGTTGTCACAGAAGTCGCAAAGACCAGCCTTGAGGGTCTAACTACGTAGCAAATGCAAGTGGCCAACAAACTCACCAAGCAAATCAGCAAGCTCACATAGGCCATCAATGACGTAAAAACCACTGTCAGGGCTGAGACATATGGCATTGATCCCGGGGATACATTAGTCGTGCCACTGTTGTTGCTGCCTCTCAAGCTCGGATTAACGGTGCAAGCATTGGAGTCAGGTACGAAAGAGTATGATGATGTTATCAAGGCAATGGGGATGCTAACGCTAGATTTTTCCAAACTAGCATTAGCCGATGTATATGTGATTCAACATGCGGCCGCAACAGAGCTCCAAATCCAAGAAAATGCATTGGCTTACTAGGCAAAGAAGAAGACAAGGAAGGAGAAAGAGCGCAAGGACCTCCTCAGGGAAAAGGAACAGAAGATTGATGTGCATGAACAAAGCAGGCTTGCACTAGTTGAATCCATCAAAGACGCCTTCACAGAGTTCCCCCTAGAAGAAGGCCAAGAATATGCATATACAGCCGCAAAAGTAGCACGCATGTCCTAGATTTCTACATACCTAAGAAAATAGGTCAAGGAACTAAAGGAGCGGCAGATACCAAGCACACCCCCTGAGGTGCTTGAAGAGCGCAGGAAAACACCATTCGAGGCTATTGAGAGGATAAGGCAAGGAGAACAACTCTGCATTGAAGCGGTTGAATCTATTTCCACGGCATGGGAATTACTTCTGGAAGATGAAGCAGTGGAAAATATCAAGGAAGATGCGTGTTAAGATGACCTGAAAATTGCAATGATCAAGGAAAACATGAAGAAGCCGTTGCTTAAAGAGAAGGTTGCAAAAGTAGTTGAGTTGAAGCAGCTACAGCAGGAGGTAAAGAATCTGCACAACAAGGAGCATAGTAGGAATGATGAAGTTACAACACACTAATCGAAAGTAGAACGAGTTACAGGGCTTATTCATCCTATACAAAAGAAGCTCCAATTTATGACTCAATCATTGGAAGAAGGACCGTCGAAACATATCGGTTTTGACCATGTGGAACATTTGGCCAAGTAAGCTGAAGAGGTCAGAGAGGAAGTTTCCTGGGTGCAACAAAATTTGAATGAATTTCAGGATAAGGTTGGTCCTGTGACATAACCTGCACCAGAGACTTAAATTTCCCCAGAGGCTTAAATTTTTCTTAGTGGCTCGGGATCAGCCACATGTGAGTGTTCGGGGCTTGTTGGGCAAGGAAAAGTGCATAAGGAAGAACTTGAATCACAAGTGCAAGAGGAAAAACGGGTGCACGACGGGATAAAAGCAGTCAAAGGATGGAAATCAGGCGCAGAAGAGAAAAATATGCAACGCAGATCGGTGCGACGAAGGAAAAAGCATACCTAAAGAGGAAGGTAGAAGAGTAAAGGTTGGACAGGTGTAGGTCAAGAAGGACTGCAGGAGCTCGAGTCACCGGAAGACTAAAGGACAATTTTGCAGCTAGTTATGGCCTGTACAGGAAGACTGAAAGATGTTTCCGTGGCTATTTATGGCCATGATCAATGAAATGCAGGATGTTTTGTGGCCAGTATGGCCTGTCATTAATATAATAGAAGATATTTTGTAAGCTACTTATGAATGTAATAAATGAGTTGTACTTAGTCGACCTTGCACAATATTGTAATAACTATATATAGAAGGAACTCGTTCTGTATAAGGGTTAGCTTCAGAGGGATTGTATGAGTTGATTGCTGACTTAGAGAGAAGTCCGCTAGTAGAAGGTTGGTGAGTTGAGGATCTATAGTTGTGTACGTAGACAGTAAAGTAGAAGAGTCAATCCAGGATGTGTGCAGATCAGTAGGAGTAGATAGAAGAATAAACCAGAGAGCAAGAGAGCATGAAGAGTCTGAGCCAAAATATACATCTTAAAATAGTCTGTAAGTCACAAACTACAAGGTGCTATAAATATTTCTCATGCTAGATAAAGAGCACCTTGGTGGTTTTTTCCAAATGGGTTTCCACGTTATTTCCTGTGTTAATGAATGTTTGATTATCTCTCATTATTTGTGGTTATTGTTTGAATGAATGTCACCATACTGATAAGAAGTGAATGAACGGGTATCTAAGAATCATCGAAGCATTGTGTATTAGCTCATGTTTAAACACTATTAATTCATAATATAAGTCACATCATAGTCATTTACTATTAAAGAATCAACTGCATCGCACTAATGCACCAGCTGTTAAGTTGTTAAGCACAAGGTTGTGTCGCATGCTGGTCGTGGCGCACTGTTGCGCCCCTATCGAGTAGAAAAAGACTCCATCCTTCCATCTGCATCGAGTGCCTTGGCCGCGTGCCAAGGAATTCTAATCCCTCACCGAATGTAGAAACATGGTTCTGGTAGTTACGCATTAAAGATATCTCAGGTGAGGCTGCACCTTCCTTGCAGGTGTTGGCGGTTGAGCTTGCTCCCTCGGGGCAATGCCTTTGGGTGTTTTGTTGGTTATGTGTTGTTGTTGAACCTAGGTCGTGTGAGTGAGGAAAAGTAGGCCAACATGCATCCTTCTCAAATTTTTTGAACTAGTTTTTCAATTATGTCGGCATGCTTCTCAGATGTAGGGGTGAACAATTAGACCCAATTTTTATTTATATGGGTTGAATGACGCTTAATGCGACGGAAAAATAAAAATGAAGTATATACTTATAATAATAAGATATTATTGCATCATATATTTATTTTTAATATCATATTGGTTTACAAAACTTTAATAAAAATCAAATATTATTAATCATATTTAATTTTATTAAAAAATTTGGTTTGTGTAGGGTTTGCATGGAGTGAACTGGGAGATGGAAACTAGAAGAGCAGCGAAGTGGGATATTGGGTATGGGTGACTGAGGATGGACATTGTAGAGGTGTATATGCAGGGTAAGGAGAGGGAAGGAATTCAGGGGGATGGACATGGTGCAATGAGGAAAGGAGCGGTGGAGAGTGTGTGGGCACAATGGGGGGAAGTGATGAAGGGTGGGTGAGTGAAAGCAGGCATGTGCGAATTGCGAGGAGGGAGGAGAGGAAGTGAGCAAGAAACGAAGGGTTGGATAGGTGTTAAGGGATGGTGTAGGGAGGAAGATTTTGTGAAGCCCGAGGATGGAAAGGTGGGGAAGGAATGGGATTGCATAATGGGATGGGGAGGTGAGATCCTGAAATGTGCAGCGGAAGGAGGAGTAGAGTGAGCCAAAGTGGATAAGGGAGAGGAGGCACGTAGACTGAGGGGAGAAATGGAGGTAGAACGTAGGAGTCTACGGGAGTGAGGCTAGGAAAGTGGATGGAGAATGATGAGTGCGAGGGTGGAGGAGAGACAGTGTGTGATGCACGATGGATGATGGGATAGAACATGTGGGTGAGTAGCATTCGAGCTGTGAGATTTGATACCAAATGGTACAACAAAAATGTTGACTTAAAATTATATAATATTAATAATTGATGTATAGGATGATGATTTACAATTACAATGGATTGGTATTTTATATGCATATATGTGCCTCTTTAATATAAGCTCATGTCTCCTGAGGTATTTAACTAGTCATTATTTTACTATTTATTATTACTAATATTTTATTGGTTGACTAAGCTATGGGAAAACTAAAGTAGACTAAAAATGGCAATAAAAGGCAATGTGAAAATGAATTTCAAGCAAATAAAACTAAAATTAAGTTTCCAATAACTAAAATCTTAAAAATACCCTATGTGAAACCTAGGATCAAAGTGCTCTAGTGCCATCTACTATGAGAGAAGGGCAATATGTAAAACTCTATCCTAATGCCAAATGCTAGTAATATCAGAAAAGTGAAATGAAGATTAATTATTGAACACATACAAAGATAAATGTATAAAATGATAAAGAAATGACTAAATGTAGGAATACTATTGAAAGAAGCGATCTTGATCATAATTATGTTTTAACCAATAAATTGAATGTTATGCTTTATTCTAAATTCTATTAGATCTCACAACACACTAAGTTCTATAATTAAGAGAGTTACTTAGTTCAGATCTTGGATTAATATGTTTGGTTGTAATGATGATTTTAAAAACATAGTCTTTCATTTTACCATCAAGAAGGTGTTCTTGTATTTTTAAGATAGTATACAACTCTAGTCTTTGTAGTGATTAAATAAGTTAATGGAAAACATAGTGTTTTATACAATCAATGAAGTAGATCTTAAAACCTTATATATGTGTAAAAGTGCAATGTGCCAAACAATAGACTAAGCCCCTTTTAAAGTAAAGAATTGATACAAGACACAAATGCTCAAATTATATGCTAAGTTTTATGTGAATCAAACTATTAAATGACGCTTCTAGTTTTAACACAATATCAACAACAAATTTCAACTGAGAACTTTGAACTTCATAAATGACTTGAGTACATTATTCACTTCTTCAAAGTAGGGTATGTCTATACTTGGGCGAAATGATTACTTTCATATTCTGATCAATCTCATATCTATCTTCATAGATCACTTCAACAAATGTGGAAAACAAAGTACTAATTATTTTGACAGAGAATTAAAAAGTTGAAGCAATATTAACTTATGAAGATCAAAACCACTATGAGAATCTACTTATAAAAAACTATTTCAAAACAAATATTATATAATATACAAGCCAATCTAAATCAAATTCTACTCATTACTTCAAACCAAAAAATTATGCAAGCTAGAGTGACAATGCTTAAGTCTATATGTTGTTCAAATTACGAATGCATACATTGAATAAATGGACTTGTCCAATGTTTTTTCTATCATGAGAACAAATCAGAATCTAATTACTTTAAAAATGGATTCAACTTAAATATGCTACTATAGAAATTGATTTAATCTATAAAAAGGAAAGCTTTTATTTTGTGCATGTAAAGTAAACACTAGTGCCTGTAATAAAATGAAACTAGATGTAAATAAATGTCTAATAAATAAAAATAGATACAAGTCCAAGTAATGGAAATATCAACAAGTATGAATGCAAATGAAATGTAACTGAGTGCAAATGTAAACAAATGGAGTGTAGATCTGCAACAAGACACCGAACTAAGTTAATATGATATAACCAAAATTTATACAGTTAAAATAACATAAACATAAACCAAATATGAATGCTAGATAAAATGAATGAAAGGAGAGACTACACTTCCCCAGTAGGTAAGCCCTTTCCTCCTAGTTAGTGAGCCTTAAAATGAGATATATAAAATGGTAATAAATGAACACAGCTCCATAAAATATCATATCTTCATTAATGCAGAATCTCAGTACAAAATTACATCAACAACATTTCAAGTTCTACATATTATGCTCCAACATTCCTTCCATTACAATGAATTTCATTCCTACAAATTCACGATGCCCCTCTCATGGTCTATGAGGATTTATTTATACACAAAAATTCAATAGGGAAATATATAACCAAATCCCCAAACTCAAAAAATGGATTTGCAAATTTTAGGTAAAATCCCCAAAAATATAAATTTTACAACATTTTGGGCAGATTCTCCTTGAAGATCTAGCCATATACCTTACACCATAGCTTATTTTGCAAAATCGTTTGCTTAGAAATCATTTTTCCATGCTACAAAGGAAAACCATGTCTTAGAACTTTCAGATTCAACCTCATATGCACTAAAATTGAGGCAGAGGTTGACTATTTGAAAACTACCGCAAAAAACTAGGAAATATTTGACCACATGTTGGAGACTGACATGTGTGAGCCAGGTGATGTATGAGCAACATAAATCCATGTCAGGAAACATGTATACAAGATCCAAGTGGAATAACTTGATATGGAGGTTTGCAAATATGCTAACCATGAATTGGTACAAGAACTTGGTGAAGGAAATGTTGATGGTACCGAAAGTTGGAATAGTTGGTACCATAAGTTGGAAATGTTGATACCTAAAGTTGAAAATGTTGGTACCATAAATTGTCTAGAAATATAGGTATAGGAACTTGAACTCATGAAAACCATCATTAGTAAAACTAAACATAATAATATTCAATCTTTTAAAAATTAAGGAAATTAATCATGACTTGACCACTAAAGCATAAGAAAATGTATAGTAGTGTTTTTACGAGAAATAATGGTAAATGAGGTCATCAATGGGTGAAATATGTGACAAATGGTTAAATGGATAACTCTAAATGATGGTAAAAGGTGACAAATTAGTGACCCAACACTCCCTCGTGCCTAAGGGTTTGCATGTCCTCATGCAAACAAGGTAGGACATTGAGGTATAACATTTGTTTCCCATGTTCTCATGGCAATATTTCTTTCGTCATTTGTGTGAACAAGTAGAGAAGAAACAAATATTGTGCCCTTGAATTCTCCAAAGAGATAAAATATATGTGTTAGAGGTCATAGGGTAAGGTGCTTTTAAAACTTATTTGTCATAACAAATTATCCTAAGAAAATAGATTGTGGGTTTGCTTTCATATTTGGGAACATCAATGGATGAAGAGGATGTCCAAAAATATGAAATGTGGAAATGGACGATGGTGGTCAATAGTGATCACCCATCACATTTTCCTATATTTTAATAAATAAAAATGTTTAACACTTAATTTTGCCTCAAGTTTTAGCCTTGAAAGAGCTTAAAATCTATGTTTGTACTATAGGCTACATGTTCATTGAAGGATGATGGACACTCTCCACTGTACCCCACACCGATATATTTGCATGTCCTTTTGCAAATGGAGTATGGTATCTTTAATCACGTTTGAGAATGAACAAGTTTCCTTTTATTGAAAGAGTTGGTCCAAATCAGTTACCCGTTAGATCTAGAGGTATGCAAGGAAGACCATTAAACTAGTACTCATGTTCAATATGAACAAAAAATGACCCAAAGATATGTAGTGCATTTTATATCAATCACCTAGAAAATTTAAAGATTAAAAATTTATGCTCATCAAGATCATTTTAACGACAAAATTAATAAAAATGCACCATCTCATTTTCATGTACCAATTGGTACAAGAATATATAGATTGTCCTAATTTTGAAATAATTCAACTTATGAAATCTTCTTTGCATATAATTGACCTCAATAACTAAAACATAGCCTACAAGAATATTCTTAAAACATATTTGTATTTATGTACCATGACGGAGATCTTATTTACTTATTTATACAAGATCCATTACTTGCTTAACAACTTTGTGCTTAGGGATCCATTTGGATTAAGTTAGAGGATTTTTTGTTATCTCTTCTTCTTACACAGAGAAAACATGAGAGCATAAGTGGTCTCAACAAATGACAAACTGATA
The DNA here is from genome assembly GCA_001517045.1 of Pseudotsuga menziesii. NCBI lineage: Eukaryota > Viridiplantae > Streptophyta > Pinopsida > Pinales > Pinaceae > Pseudotsuga > Pseudotsuga menziesii. The sequence continues at coordinate 37,570 of LPNX011223282.1, forward strand.
GAAAACCAATCACCCTTGTCCAATTCCCTTAAGTCACACAGTCATCCAAGTAATATGAATAAGATTACAATTAATATTATTAAATATGCGTGATCATGGATTCCACTTCTAATATAGTTGCATATTAGGTATGATATGAATTAAATGGTGATGTCTAACAATCATATTAAGGCCATTCTCTAGTTTCAATATGATGGGATTCATTTTAGTGTTAGTTATATCCACATATGCTTCCTTTTGACTCAACTTCACAAGTAAAAATATGATTCATAAGGGAAAATTATTTTAGTTTTATTCATTATTGGTGTCATAGATTAGTACCCATTTATAATAGGTTACCATAGCCTTGATGAGGTGACCATAGCCTCAACGTTTTATTCTAAAATATCTATCCCCAAGCTCCCTGTTTTTAAATATAGTAAAATAAATAGTTATTTGGAAAGTGGAGGAGAAATTTCAGAAACCCCCTTAAGGGAATGGGTGACACCTTTAGTAATTATTCTAGATTACTCTCTCTAATAAGAATGCCCCATTTCTTGTGATTAACATCCATATCCTTGCGATCAACATACATATCCCCGATGGTTTTTCTTAGTGGTATCGCAGGCTACTAGCCTCTCCTAGGAAGCGTTCATAGGCTCGACATGTTAGCCTCTTAATCCCTTTTTACACCAGATATTATGGTCCCATTTTCCATATTTTTTAAGGTTTCTAGTGTGGATACTTCCTTTGCAATGGATGGATGGGGAAACAGATCTGGAAATCCCCTTAAATGCGCAAGACAATACCTAGTCAAGAGTAGATTTAAGTACTTATATAATGTCCTTATGTGAAAGATTCTCATGAGTTAGCTAATTGGAATATACAATATGGATGAGTGAATTTAATGTAAAGTAATTAAGGCAACTAAAGCATGACTAAAATATTGTTTAAATCCCTACATCATTGTCTTCATGTAAAATTATGATAATGTTCCTCCATGAGCATAATGATTTGTTAATTTTTGTGTTGGTATTAAAAATATTCCTGGATGACAAGCTCGGCATTTGAACTAAGATGTACAATATCCATATAGCTATCATTACATGACCCTTAAATTGTATTTAATACCCCTAATATTTTCAATGATTAGGTTGTGATCAATTGTTATCGTAAATAATTAGAAATTATATATATAAGGAAAAAGGATATTTCTAAAAAAAATGAAAAATAATCAAAATATCGTGTAATTAACAATGAGTTTCATCTCTCTTCATATCCTGCTTCTTAAAAAAAATCCTAGGTTGTTATCTTTACTAGAGAGCAATCTTTGAATACTCAAACAATGAGGAAGCAAGAATAAATGGAAATCATTTATGAGGAAGCAAGGTAACTTAAAGAAATTCCAGATACTTCCTTAATATTCCATCCATTAATAAAGATGTCACTTCAGTCCTATTGAAAAGAGTGCCTACAAAATTTCAAACAAATAATCAAATCCTACTTTATTTAGAAACTTAGAAACAAATCTAATTATTAGCTGAAAACAAATTAAATATTATTGGGCAAACGACTCCCTTAGAGCTAGTTTCTCAGCTTGATAGTTTTCACTTATTTGGGGAAAAAAGGTGTTGCACTATACTTTAAACTAAACTAACAACGATACGAAACATTTATTTAATTATTGACCATCCCAACTTACTTTCAAAAGTGACCCTTATCTCAAGTTTAGGAGTATTTCCAGTGGAAACCCATTATACTGTGAAACGAGAACTTTATACTAAGAACAAGAACTCTAGCCATAAAAACGATGATTTTTGCATAAAAAACACAAAAAACACCCTCCAAATAGAAAAGTGTTGATACCAGTATACATGTTTTTTTTGGGGGGGTAAAAAATAGAGCCATGGCCTAAACATGACATACTGTTGTTTACAAAAACTTTGAAATCAACCCCTAAATTGGAAAAAGATTTTTTTGTTCAGGGAATAAATTACAACTTTTTTGAAACTTGCATATTAAACAAAAACAAATATTTCATAAATAATTTCAGCACTCTAACCATTAAAATCAAACAAATTATGATGTGATTCATAATGAAGTCATATATTAGACCTTACAAGAACAAATTATTCATATAAATTGTCAAAAACTCATTTATAGTTTCAATTACAAACATCATACTGATAAAAAACATCTAAAATGTTTCATGTGAAATTATTTAAACTCATCTATGGGTCTGACACCCCATCATAATCTATATTTTTTTGCAGATGAGCAATTGGATATAATAATAATAAAAATTAAACCCCTGACCCCATTACATTACATTAAAAAGAAAAATTAAACACCCCCAGTCCTAACCCTTAAACCCCCAACAACACTACATTTGCAAAATTTAAAACAACCCCCTCTAACCCTCTAAATCCCCCAACAACATTATATTTTAAAAATGACATAATATATTGATATAATGTAATGTATAATATAATATAATGACAATATTTAAAAAAATAACATAATATGTTGATATAATATAATGTAATGGCATAAGTGCCTTGGATTGTAATGGCATAATGCCATGACATAATGTGCCTTGGACGAATGCTATTTCAACAACTTATTCTGCATAGAAGAGGTTGTTCCATTTCAGGATGAGCACACTATGACCGAAACCTCATTATATTTAAAAAATGACATAATATATTATATAATATAATGTAATGACCATATTTTTTTAAAATGACATAATATGTTGATATAATGTAATGACATAATGTGCCTTCGATTGTAATGACATAATGCCATAATGAAATGTAACAAAAATGACATAATATATTATATAATATAATGTAATGACCATATTTTAAAAAATGACATAATATGTTGATATAATATAATGTAATGACATAATGTGCCTTCAATTGTAATGACATAATGCCATAATGAAATGACAATTGTGCCTTGGAAGAATGCTATTTCAACACCTTATTCTGCATACAAGAGGTTGTTCTATTTCACAATGGGCACACTATGACAGAAAACTCATTATACTTAAAATAAATAAATAAAAGACAAAATATATTGATATAATATAATTTAATGACAATATTTTAAAAAAATTGACATGATATAATATAATGTAATGGAATAATGTGCCTTGGATTGACATGACATAATGTAATGTCATAATGTGCCTTGGACAAATGCTATTTCAACAGCTTATTTTGCATACAAGAGGTTGTTCTATTTCACGATGAGCACACTATGAAAAAAACCTCGAATGCGTGTTCAGGAGGATTTGGAAAGGGAAATTAAAACAAGATCACAAAGTCCACAAGACCACTAACATTAGATTTTTGTTTCTTGTATTAGTATTATATTCTTGAAATAATGTAATGAATTTTCTATATATCACAAAGTCCACACTATCACTCTCATTATATTTTTGTTTATGGTTTTCATAGTATATTCTTGGAATTAAGTAATGAATTTCCCCGAAGTTGGATCATGACGACAGCGGTTAATTATGTAATGAATTTCCCCGGAGTTGGAGCACGACGAGAACAGTTAATGGAAGTCAATCACAAGTATTGGTTGACGATAGAAACTAAAGGCAATAAATCATAACTATTGTTTGCATTGAATCATATCACAGATTTTTGCTGAATCATTGAGAAAGCTTATCTTTAAATCCTAGCTTGCAGTTTCATTTGTATACGTCCTTCTAATATTCCAATGGCTTCTTCTTCCAGGTCTGCATCCATTTCTTATACTTCTTATCCCCAGTACAATGTTTTCATCAACAATCCAGGACATGTTCGATATTATTTTGAATGCGACGCATAAGCTTCAAGCTTCTGCAACATAGGTTAATCTAGATGTTCTGGTGGATTACATATTAAGCATTAATGTTTATTTAACTACCTTATACTTTTTTATATTATTTTGAGTACAATATCCAAGCTTCTGTAACATAAAGTTAATCCAGATGTTCTGGTGCATTACAAATTAAGAATTAAAATTGCTTAGTTAAACGATATTGCCCTATCTAGTATGTTTCTCCGTTAAATGAAATTGTAATGTTCTGTGTTTTTGTTTCAATGAAGCATGGGACGAGGGAGGCGGGAGCCGAGCTCTGCTCCCTTGGCCACCAAAGAGCCACCCCTCAATGGTGGCGCGATTCTCGGAATCGCGCCACCATTGAGGGGCGGCTCTTTGGTGGCCAAGGGAGCGGAGCTCGACTCCCGCCTCCCTTGTCCCTCCGCCCATATGGTTAATACAAATGTTCTAGTGCATTACAAATTAAGAATTAGAGTTTCTTAGTTAAATGATATTTCCCTATCTAGTAGGTTTATTCGTTAAATGATATTGTGATGTTTTGTGCTTTTGTTTTGTGCATTTGTTAGTCACTATAGGATTCTATTCCAATCTCAAGAAATAACTGATAAACGTAGGGTGACCATGCAAACTTGTTTTTTATGTTACCTCTCGTAAGGTGATTGAATCGTAAGGTCCAACCTTTTGTTACGGAATTTTATAGTTGCTCGCCAAGTTCAAGAGTAAATTAAGCATTCTCGCAACGCTGTCTTTACTTTCCAGATCTGGCGGCCACATTCGCATTCTCTCTCTATCATTTGGATACGCAACCTTTGCTCTCTGAATTTAACCCTATTTGATCAATCCTGAAATAGCGTAATTACATTTATATAATGACTGGAGTAAGATACAGTGAATGGACCCACTGATCGGCGAGGTTAAATATTGAATCGCAGAGATATATGCCTTGCTTGAATAACCAATCAAATATTATCAACAGAGAAACGATTTAGTCCATCCCCAATTGATTTAAGGCACATCAGCGATCACCCACCTAATTGATATATCCTACTATTAATTGCTCACTGCTACAGCGATGGTCCCCTTTAGTTCCAGTCCTACCATGAGTGCATCTTCTGCCCTATTTTCATTCATTCTGGGCATATCCTTAACCATCGCATGCAGTTCTCTCTATATCATATGAGGGGGGCTTGCACCCTCGGCTTCATCATTTCTATTTTATCCTTCCTCACAGCTGGCTTCATCAGCCTGTCTCCCTTACCTACGTGAATGACACCAGAACATCTAGATTAACAGTATGGGCGGAGGGAGGAGGGAGGCGGGAGCGGAGCTCCACTCCCTTGGCCACCAAAGAGCCGCCCCTCAATGGTGGCGCAATTCTGAGAATCGCGCCACCATTGAGGGGCGGCTCTTTGGTGTCCAAGGGAGCAAAGCTCCTCTCCCGCCTCCCTCCTCCCTCCGCCCATACTGTTAATCCAGATGTTCTGGTGCATTACAAATTAAGAATTAGAGTTGCTTAGTTAAACGATACACCATTGGATTTGAATATCATATACACCCCCACTGTTAATCAACAAAGATGATCACTCCCCCACCCAACCCAATCAACAAAGATGATCACTCCCCCACCCAACCCAATCGGCAACACCCAATCCAATGAACAAGGCATTTGCTTGTTCAATATTCAATATATTATGTGCACACCAGTGGATTTGAATATCATATACACCGTCACCCAACCCAATCAACTTGTTCAATATTCAATATATTATGCGCACACCATTGGATTTGAATATCATATACACCCTCACACAACCCAATCAACAAAGCATTTGCTAGTTCAATATTCAATATATTATGCGCACAACCCACTCGTGTGCCTGTGCATGAAATTCTAAGCTTCATCATTGCTTCCGATGTAATCCTTGATAAACAATGTAAGCAATAAAGTACCTGAGAATGATCCTGAAATTACACTGAACGGATTGAGCAATTGAAACTGTCAAATTTTATTTTCAGGGAGAATTATGGGGATTTACCGGAGCGCCAGGGATTAAGGCCATTTGACGTGGAGGAGTTCAGAGAAAATGCTCACAAAATGGTAGACTTTATTGCCGATTATTACAGATACGTCGAGAAGTTTCCTGTTAGGAGTCAAGTGCAGGCATGTTTCTTTCTTAAACCACTAGCTTTCTGTTAAATATAATGCATTTGTTTTTGTGTCATGAGATGAACTTAGTGGGTCTGACCGGGCCAAACGTTTCGGCTTAAGCTCATATTTAGGATTATTATGCATATTTTAAAGACTAATATTTAGTTACAACATAGTCTTTTCTTTGAGAAAAAATGAGAGTCGCACATTGGAACACTTCACGAGTTTAGTGCAATGACCATCTTTTTTAGTGGCACTCTGCACCTTATGATGTCTCATAGATCACTACCAAGACATTGGATTTCTCAAATTTAGTGGGTTAGGGTTGTTTCATATCCCTAACCAAAGGTTCAAATCCACCAGAGGCATGTTTTTCCCCCTCATAGGTTGTCTCGTTTGTGCAAGCGGCCCATTTCATGCAGTACTGGGCGAATTTGGTGGAACAAACATAGTACGTGCAACATCTCAGCCAAAGGGATACTTTTGAGGGTTGTAGGATAGCTACATTCTAATGTAATACTCCCAGAATGGGTAAAGGCATGCTTGCAGCACTGATAATCTAGTGATAATGTCTAATGAGAGAATCTTGTCAAAAGATATTGGTCAAATAGTTTTTTTCCAAGGAAAAAAACTTTATATATATAT
>LPNX011223282.1:44232-134372 GCA_001517045.1 Pseudotsuga menziesii
TTGACAAAAATAATAGCATTGAACAAGTTGAATAGCTCATTTGCATTCATTGGGTAAAAATAATTGGACATGAATAGAGATCATGAAAAAAGTTGAATAAATGGATTGAATAAGTTGAATTGGTTATTTGCATTCATTTATATTGACCTTGTTCAATTTAATGTAGTATCGATGCAATTTTTTTTTAATGTAGTTTTTTTAATTTTAGTGAAACACTTGTGCATAAGATGTTAAAAGAGCTTCAACCCCTATTAGGAGGGATGTTTGTAGAGGAGCACTTTGGGCATCTTGAAGACATAGATTACCTAATGGAAGAGAACCTTGATGTCCATGAAGAAATCCAAGCTCAGAAAATTCCAATTTCGATGAAGAATTTGGCTTGCATGATATTGTTGGTTAGTTTCATGTCTTGAAGAAAATGTGAACTTTGACAACTTTTTGATAAGATATATTGGTAATGTTTTGACTTTCAGACTTTATTTTAGAAATAAAATTTCTATATATAATGTTTTTAATATGTTATTTATATATATATGGTATTGTTTTTCTTGAATTTATGTGAATGGTAACTTTTTGGAAAATAATATAAAATTGTATCATTTTTATACAAAAGATCTCTCAAAATCCATTAATTATGACTTTCAATGTATTTATTTTCTCTAAATTTTTACAATTTTGTCAATAAAAATGTCTTTTTTTGTCCATAAAAATGTATTATTTTAAATAAAAATTTGCAAAATGTATATGTTTTCATTATAACATGCTTCTAATTGTATGATATTTTGTTAAATTTATAAAAAAACACTTGAAAATAGAAACTAAAAATATTTTAGGACAAAGATTATTCAAATGCCCCAAAAAATGCATCAAAATGAAAATGTGTGATACTGGTATTAACCCTTTTTTAAATGAAGGTTATAATAGCTACTAAAATTAGGAGAGAGAGACACGAGAACTGTGTCGAGTTCTCGTTTCATAGTATAAGTGGTTTGGAGCCATGTGCGTAATAGGGTTATAAATATACTCACATTCAAGTTCAAAATATATACTTTGGGAGGTACCAAAACATGGCAGACCAACTGCTCTAATGGAGATGGTTCCAAGAATTGTTAAAGAATGGAGTGATGAGGCTTGATGACTATTTGGACCATGTCACAATGTAATCTTTGTCTTCCTAGTTATATTCTTTAGTTTTCATGACATAGATTTCTTCAGAAATTGTCTCATTAAACTCTTGAATGCATAACATATATGTACTTGTGACAAAGATGATAGGACATTTTCAATTTATAGTTCCAACATTTTCTCTTAAGTAGGTGATGTCTATGATTCTTGAGATTCTTCTATATATTTACAAGGATAACTAGGAAGGTCTTTTAGATATTCATTCTATATTTTCTCATGGATTTTTTGTTCTTCTTGAAAAGCAGATCCATCTCTAGTTATAACTCTGACATTCAAACAAGGATTTAAGAAATCCCTTGTAGTGATGAACCCTTATTTGCTCAACAAATTCTTTGGCGTCTTCTTTTTATTGCTTAAGAGTTCATGTCTCACACATGGATTAGTACAAAAAGTTCTTATATCACCTAAAAGAATTGAATTTTTAACTTTAAGAATCCTATTGAAATAGAAATGAAATGAAATTAATTGCAAAACTAAAGCACACATCTCAAAGCAATTTAAAAATTAATCATGTACTTGAGTGGTCCTATGCTATTGAGACCATGTTGTCACCAAGTTATCTTTTCACACGAGTTAGCTTCCTCTTTCCTCAAATCAAACCAAAAGAAAACACACTTACATAAAAGGGAACACCAAGGCTTTGAAGAAACTCACCAAATTGAATGCGCTAGGCTAGAACTCCTTCAAAATTTATGAAGTGAGGGAACCTTTGTGTCTTACCACTTATCCTCCCCCAAAAGGGACCCTACCTACCTAGGCTCTAATCCTTTTAGCACCTCCCCGACAATAGTGCCAAAAATGTTAGGCTAAAATTATGTGTTAAATAATCGACTAGGAGTTTGTAATCTTAGAGGTGCAAGCACAAGTAGTGTGGGACTAGAACCTACTATAGCCTAATCTAACAACTAATGAATAATGTCGGGAAGCATACTTCAAAATGCAGTGAATGAAAGCAAAACAATAATTGAAGAGCTCAAATGAAATTAAATGAAAATTAACACCACCATATGTAGCTTAACATTGGACCACAAGATCATGTCTCCCAAGTTAGATCATGGCCTTCAATGGATTATTCCTCTAGCAGTTGACTAAGCTATGTGAAAACTAAAGCATAACAAAAAAGGCTAGAAAAGGCAATGGAAATGACTTTCAAGAAAATAAAACTAAAATTAAGATACAAATAACTAAACTCTTAGAAATCCCCTATAGGATCAAAGTTCTTAATTGCCATCTACTATTAAAGAAGGGTAATATGTAAAATTCTATCCTAATTCCAAATGCTAGTAAGCTCATAAAAATCAAATAAATCTCAATTATTGAACACGCACAAAGACAAATATTGAAAATGATAAAGACATGACTAAATGCAAAAAGTACAAAATGTAAGAATACTATTGAAAGAAGCAATCTAGATCATAAGGATGTTTTAACCAATAAAGTGAATGCTCTGGTTTATTCTAAAGTCTATTAGATCACAAAGCACCCTAAGTTCTATAATTGAGAGAGTTAGTCCAGATCTTGGATTAAGATGTTTGGTTGTAATGATGATTTTTAAAACACAATCTTTCATTTTACCATCAAGGAGGTGTTCTTGTATTTTTAAGATAGAGTACAACTCTGGTCTTTGTATTGATTAAATGAGTTAATGGAAAACATAGTGTTGTATACAACCAATGAAGTAGATCTTAAAATATCATATATGTGGAAAAGTGCAATGTGTCAAACAATAGACTAAGACCCTTTTAAAGTAAAGAATTGATGCAACACTCAAATGCTGAAATTATAGTCTAAGTTTTATGTGAATCAAACTATTAAATGCAACTTCTAGTTTTAGCACAATGTGTAAAACATATTTCAGTTGATAAAATTGAACTTCATAAATGACGAGTACAATATTTGCTTCTTCAAAGTAGAGTATGCATGTACTTGAGTGAAATGATTAGTTTCATATTATAATCAATTCATATCTCTATCTTCATAAACTACTTCAACAAATGTGGAAAACATAGTACTAATTGTTTTGACAAAGAATTTAAATGCTAAAGCAATATTAACTTATGAAGATCAAAACTACTATCAGAATCTACTTATAAAAACCAGTTTCAAAAAAAATACTATCTTATATGCAAGCCATTATAAATCAAGTTCTACTCATTACTTCAAACAAAAAATTAATGCAAGCTAGAGTGACAAAGCTTAAGTTTGTATATTGTTCAAATTAGGAATGCATCCATTGAATAGGTCAACATGTGCAATGCTTTGTCTATCATGAGAAAAAATCATAATCTAATTAGTGTACAAATTGATTCAACTTAATTATGCTACTATAGAAATTGATTTAAGCTAGAAAATGAAATCTTTGATTATGTGCATGTAAAGTAAACACTCGTTCCTGTAATAAAATGAAACTAGATGTAAATTCTTGTCTAAAGTAATGAAAATAGATACAAGTGCAAGTAAATGGAAACATCATCAAGTTCATATGCATGTGAAATGTGATTGATTTTAAATGTGAACAAATGGAGTGCAAATCTACAACAAGATAATGAACTAAGTTAATAGGATCTAACCAAAATTTATATAGTTAAAAATAACATAAACATAAACCAAATATGAATTCTAACTAAATGAAATGAAAAGGAGAGACTACACTTCTGCAACAGGAGGGCCCTTGCCTCATGTTTAGTGAGTCTTCAACTAAGCTATATCAAATGGTAATCAATGAACACGACTCCATAAAAGATTAGATCTTCATTGATGCAGAATCTCAATACAAAATTACATCAACAACATTTCAAGTTCTACATCTTGTGCTCCAACTTTCTTTCCATTACAATGAATTTATTTCCTACAACTTCATAATGCCCCTCTCATTATCTATAAGGCTTTATTTATACATAAAAATTTAATGGGAATATAGAATCAAATCCTCAAACCTAGAAAATGAATGTGCCAATTTTAGGCAAAATCCCCAAAATATGGGTTTTACAACATTTTTGGTAGATTCTCCTTGAATATCTAGCCTTATCTCTTAAACCATATCCAATTTTGGAAAACCACCTGCTCAATACTCAATTTTCCATGCTACGAAGAAAACCCATGTCTTGGATTTTTCAGATCTGACTTCATATGCACAAAAACAAGGCAAAAGTTGATTGTTTGAAAATTGTTGCAAAAAACTAGGAAATATTTGACTACATGATGGAGACTCACAAGTGTGAGTTGAGTGAGGTCTAAGAAACATATATCCATGTTGGGACACCTGTAGACAATATCCAAGTGGAAGGACTCAATCTGGAGGTTTGCTAATATGCTAACGATGAATTGATACCACAAATTGGTGCAGGAAATGTTGTTGGTACCAAAAGTTGGAAATGTTATTAACGAAAGTTGGAAATGTTGGTACCAGAAGTTGGAAATGTTGGTATCATAAGTTGAAATTATGGGTACCATAAATTGTCTAGAAATCTAGGTATAGGAACTTGAACTCATGAAAATTTTCATTAGTAAAAATAAGTATAATGTGGGCATATTTTTTTTTAAGGATTTCGCTCCAAGAACCATATTCAAAATTTGCGTTGCATGCTCGATTCTTGCTTGCCTGGTTCTTGTTGAAGGAATCTCTGCTTCATTTGCAAGAGTGTAGAGGCTCTAGATTTATGAATTGGACCGCTAACTTAACAGGGATCGCTTCAATCATTTTCGCTCCAAGCTTTTTTTTATTTTCTCATGACCTGGTTCATTTCTTGTGGAGTCTGGACTCCTTCTAGATCCACGTGATAGGTCTGCCTGGTCTTTGCTGATTTTTCTTTTGCTGAGGAAGGATTCGTTTGGTTGGAACTACTGCAGTTTCTCAGCCTTCTTGAAGAGATCGACCTCTTGGCTCGCTGGTGGTCTGGAGCCTTCCAGCTGGGGTCTTCTTCTGAAGGCGGTTGATTTCTTGGCATTCCTTCCCTATGTCTTTTGCTAGAGGGATCTTCTTGTTAGAATAATCAACCCATAGTTACCTACATTAGACATTAATTTAATTATTTTTGTCTTATTACCTATTTTCCTAGATTCCATTATATGCTAGTTTCCTTCTACATGTCCTAGAAGTCAACACATGCTAAAACTGAGTCATGGAGCGCTTGGGAAACATCCTGGGAACCCAATTTAGCATGTCTACTTTATATTCTCCCTCCTTTTCTCCAAATAAAATCATGTATGAGTTTTCTTTCCATCCCTCTTTATCTTTCCCACTTGACTTAGCAAATTCGTGAGCATCTACTTAGATTTGGAAACTGCTTTATGCACCTATGGGGGATTTGACTAGATTTGGTAAGCCTGCTTTTTAACTATTTCGGATGGCATATTTATGCATTCGAATCTCTCATGTAATTATATATTAAATTGACATATTACTTCATAAGGTTGGCTATTGTACACTTACTAAATACATATTAGTGTTATGCTCCAATTTCAGTCTCCTTTGGTGTTAATTTTGCATGTTTGATTAGCAATTTTGTGAGTGTAATTGTTCTATATCTTGGGTTCAATTTCCATGTGGTATTAGAGCCTTTGTAGATTGATTTCTCTCCTTCCAAATTGTTATTGCAGGTTCGACATCATTGATTGAGAGTGCACTATGTTGACTAGAGGGAACAGCTACTAAGCTATGGACCAATCTCAGAAGATCATCTTGACTCCATTCAATTTATTTGAGTGGAAATCTGAGATGGAGATATTATTCAGAGTGAAAGTTTTCTATAGGGTGACTATGGAAACTGAGGCAAAGCCCAATGCAGCTGCAGAGAAAATTAAATGGCACAACAGGAGGGATGAGGCCTATGGTCTTTTGTGTCTGAGCATTTCAAGAGACCTTCGCTTCCATCTTGATGGATTGACATCACCTAATGAAGTGTGGGAGAATATAGAAGATATTTTGGAAATACAGATGATATGATAGGACATCAAATCGAGAATAAGCTAATATCCTTGAGTCCCAATAGCTTCGAATCATTGTAACTCTAATTTTCCAAGTTTAAGGCCCTTGTTTTGCAGCTAAAACAGTGTGGGATCAAAAAGAAGGAAGAGAAACTAGTCTTGGCCATACTCTCTAGGCTTGGTCCTGACTATTTAGTTTTTTTTTTGACCTTCAATGCCACCAAGTTGACAGCTCGAGCCTGAAAGATGCCTAAGCTTGCAGAGTTCATGGAATCCCTCACACAGGAGCAAGATAATTTGGTGATGATGGGCACCATCAAACCTTCCAAAGGCCAAGCTTTGGTTGCTGGAGATTCAAGGGTGGATTCAAAAGGCAAGAAAAAATCTAAAAAGCCACCTAAGCAAAAGAGAGACAAGTCTAAGTCTCAAGAGGAGCCCCAAGGTTCCAAGAAGAATTCCTAGAAGAAGAAGAATAAAGGAGAAATGAGCAAGTGTGCATACTGCAGTAATGGCTATCATCCTGAGAGCTCTTGTATGAAGAAGCAAATTGACATGTTGACCCAACTCCTAGAGAAGAATAACATCTCTCTTCCTGATTGCTCAAATAAGAAGGAAGGAGGATCAAATTCAGAAGACAGAGAGAGAGTACATGCCTTGGTTGCTGGCACATCAAGCTCACCTAGATTCATCATAGGTTCTGGAGCTTCTAGACACATGGTTTCGATAAAAGAGACATTATCCTCTCTTGACATGTTGAAAGGACCACCAATAGTTTTGGGAGATGACTCTCTCAATGACAGTTTGGGGAAGGGTAGGATTGATATTGACCATGGTAGTTTCAATAATGTGTTGTATGTTCCAGGTATTGCCTCTAATATCTTGCCATTGTATCAGATGACTCATACTGGGTCTCCAAATAAAGTCATATTCTCCCCTGATGAAGTTGAAATCACTGAGATTTTGAATGGTAAAGTCATTGCAAAAGGTGTTGTTGATCACACTTCGAAAGTATACACGTTTTCCCATTTTTTGCCCTACTCAAACCCCTCTTCTCTTCTGATTCATGCTAATGAAGAAAGAAATCTTTGGCATGAAATATTTAGCCATATTAACTACAAGTATCTTTCTGATTTGAGTGAAAAAGATATGGTCATATGGTTACCAAAGATCAAGTTTTCTAAGGGAGTCTGTCAAGGTTATATCCTAGGAAAACACCCAGAGCACAAGTATGAGAAACCTAGTCATGAGAGAACCTCTGCACCTCTTGAGTTGATCCACAGTGACATTTGTTAGATTTTAAACATTAAGCCAGCATTTCATTAGGATCTTTAACTGAGAGAACAACAAGCACAACAATCAAACACAAGAGACAATGAACACGGTGTTTTTCCTCAGGAAAACCATAAATGGAGAAAACCCCGCAACTTCCTTAGAGATAGAATCAGCACTAAAGTGAAACCTAAAATAGTAAGATGATCTCCTAACAGCAGTAACCTTCTTTCTATCTAGGCCCAGTGTCTTCTCCTTCCTCAACTATGCACTACACTTGAGTGTGGATGTGATGTGTGATAAATAGAGAGGTCACCTCTCTATTTATACTAATTCCTGACATGACTAAAACCCTACTAGGGACGACTTCACTAGGTGAGTCTAATAACCCTAGTGCCCCAAAACTGCAAGGACTTTAACCCTTAGACAATAGGAGGCTTACCCATAATGACTTGACATGACTTGTTTACATTATAGATCCTCCTGATAGGAACATTGGGGCATGACATGACATAAGTACATCCTGGAATAAACATCGGGTTACAATAGATAAGAAATACAAGTGAATACATTCCAAAGTTACAATTACATCAACACTCCCTCTTAACTAGGAAGGTATTCTCTCAACACAATTTTCATCACTGGTCTTCTTCTCTGAATCATCTCGTGATCTGCATCTTCAAGTCATCTTCATCTTCAAGTCATGTTCGTCTTCAAGTCATCTTCATCTTCAAATCATCTTCATCTTCGGTTCTGGATCATTACTTGATCTGGATCATCATCACTGGATCTGGATCATCACTCGATCTAGATCATCATCACTGGATCTGGATCATTTCTAGAGCATCATCTCTGGATCTAGATCATCCCTCGATCTGGATCATCTCTGCTAGATCATCAATATTGAATCTTCATAGGTGCTATCTCATGATTCTTCTCATCACAGGAATTTCTACAAAGCCAGCCCTTTTTCATGCTAGATGTAGGCCTAGCCACCATGTAGGTATTCTTCAGTGCTTATATCTGATACTTAAGTCAGAATGGCCCACCCAGCACTTACATCTGATCATGTAGGAACTAATCCTATAATCATATCAGAAAGGAAACGCCCAGCACTCATATCTAACCATGTGGTAACATAGCCCACAACCGTATCAGAAAGTCCCAGCACTCACATCCGTTCAACCAATGATTGGAATGGCCTAGCACTTACACTTGGCCATGTGAGGAACCAATCCTCCATGCGAAAAGGCTCTGCACTTACATCTAACAACAAATGTCAGAAAGGCTCTTGCACTTACATCCGTTCAACCAATGATCAGGAAAGGCATAGCACTTACATCTGTTCAACCAATGATCAAGAAAGGCTCAGCACTTACATCTGTTCAACCAATGATCAAGAAAGGCTCTGTACTTACATTCGACACATAGGAGGAACCAATCCAACATGCATGTTCAAAAAGGCATGCACTCACATCTGATCTTGTAGGAACCAATCCTATAGTCATATTAGAATGCCCCCCAGTCCCAGACTAAGCTACCTGGTAACTGACCAGGTGCCTCCATTATCCTAGAGAATAGCAGTTGCCCTTACATCTGACCTACTTGTAAGAATTTCTATGGATTCAGCACTCATGTCTGACATGGAAGGAACCAATCCTCTCACCATGACAGAATGGCTCAGCCCTTACATCTGACCATGGAAGGAACCAATCCTATCACCATGTCAGAATGGATATGGGTCTCATCACTTTCCCTTGGAGGAAACCTTGATCTGGAGAACACCAAGCTTCTCCCTGAAGTACTCAAACTTCACCCTAGCCAATGGCTTTGTCAACACATCAGCTATCTATTCCTTCATTGCAACATACTGGAGCTTCACTGCTCCCTTCTGCACCATATCCCTGATATAGTGATACTTGATCTCAATATGCTTCGACTTGTCATGAAACACTGGATTCTCTGACAACTTCACGCAACTCTGGTTGTCACAATGTATACAAGTAGCATCCATCTGGATATCAAATAAATCAGACAGTAGCTTCCGCAACCATACTACCTCACAACTAGCTGAACAAGCTATGACATACTCTGCTTCAGCTGTACTTAGTGCCACATAGGATTGCTTCCTGCTAAACCAAGAGATCACACCTGATCCCATACTAAAGAAACACCCTGAAGTGCTCTTCCTATCGATGGCACCGCTTGCCCAATCTGAATAAACATAACCCTCCAGGTTAATATTCTGATTCACCTCATACTTGAGCCCATAATCAATTGTACCCATCGGGTACCTCAAAATGTGCTTTGCAGCAATCAAGTGAACATGTCTCAGATCTGTCAAGAATTGGCTCAAGGTATTCACAGCAAAGCAAATATATGGTCTCGTGTTTGTCAGGTACATCAAGGACCCAATCATCTCATGATACATCGTAGCATCAACCGCTTCTGATGAAGCATTGCTCAATAGCTTCAGGTTCGATGCCATAGGTGTGGCCATAGCCTTGCAGTCCATCTGCATACTTCCCTTGTCCGAGGAAAATCCCATCTGCACTCTACCAGACCTCCATGCCTAGAAAATAATGCATCATGCCCAAGTCCTTCATTTCGAACTTGGCAGCAAGATTTCTCTTTGCATCAGCAATCAACCTATCCATGCATGTTACAAACAGATCATCTAAATATAGTAGAAGCATCACTGGGTTGACATCTTCAACCTTGTAGTAAAGGTTGGAATCTGCTTTACTCTTGGTAAAGCCCAAACTATATAGAAAGCTGTCAATTCTACCGTACCATGTCCTGGGTGCCTGTTTCAAACCGTACAGGGCTTTCTTCAATCTACACACATGAGACTCCCTGTCATGTGTCTCAAAACCAAGTGGTTGTTCTACATACACTTCCTCTTCCACTACACCATTCAAGAAAGTAGTCTTGACATCCATTTGGTGTATCTTCCATTTCATTACTATATCCAAAGCAAGTACTGACTTGACAGAAGTGTATCTGGCTACAGGTGCAAAGGTTTCTTCATAATATATTCCTTCTTTCTGTGAGAAACCGCGAGCCACAAATCTTGACTTATATTTCTCTATGCTACCATCTACAGCATGCTTGATCTTGTATATCCATTTGGAAGTTACAACCGACTTCCCTTCTGGTCTTGGGACAACATTCCAAACATCATTCTTCATGATCAATGGATACTCTTCGATCATAGCATCCTTCCATTCTTTCCATTTTGTCGCTTCTTCATAGTTGGAAGGTTCTTTATTGATAACATCACATAGTAAAGCTACATATCCGGAGCAAGATCTGGATTTCTTTCTTTCTCTGTGATTCTCTTCTGGAGCCCCACATCTTTCCGCATATTGGATATCTTCTCGTACCAAAGCAGGTTTCCTCTTGTGAGGATTCTTTTCTGGAGGTGGATCTATAGGTCTTTGTGGTTCTTCAAATTCTCGATCTTCTTCTTGAATTTCTTCATTCATGGTTGTATCATGAATTCTGGGTGCTTCTACTTCTTCCATATCTTCAGTAGGTCTCTTTCTAGATTTGTTGTAAGCTGTGTCTTCATCAAATGTTACATCCCTTCTGATATCAATCTTCTTGAATCATGGGAAGTATATTCTGTAAGCTTTTGAGCTTTCAGAGTATCCCACAAATATACCCTTGTTTCCTGAAGGATCTAGTTTTGTTCTCTTTTCTTTTGGTATGTGTATGTACACTGGACAGCCGAATATTCTGAGATGGCTGACTTCTGGTTTCTAGCCAGAGAAGACTTCTTCAGGAGTCTTGTTCTCGAGTACTCTATGTGGAGTACGGTTCTGTACATACACCGTTGTTCTGGATACTTCTGCCCATAGATGCATAGGAAGATCTTGATCATGAAGCATTGCTCTCGCAGCTTCCATGATGGTTCTATTCTTCCTTTCTGCAACTCCATTCTGTTGTGGATTGTAAGGAGTGGATAACTCCCTCTTAATCCCTGATTCTTTGCATAAGTCTTTGAATTCGTTTGATGTGAATTCTCTGCCATTATCTGATCGAAAAGTTTTGATCTTCTTTCTGTGTGGTTCTCGATCAAGGCTTTGAATTCCTTGAACTTGCTGAAAACTTCATCTTTGTTCTTCATGAAGTAAATCCATGTCTTCCTAGAAAAGTCATCAATGAAAGAAACATAGTATACATACCCACTTAGTGAACTTGATGACATTGGTCCGCATACATCGGAGTGGATGATTTCCAAGATTCCTTTTGCTTTGCTTTCGCTACTTGGAAATTTATTCTTTGTGTTCTTTCCTTTCGCACATCCTTTGCAGACCCCTTCATGTTTTGCTTGAATTTCTAGAATTCCTTCAACATATTTGCTTGCAAGTGGTAGTGCTCTGTAATGCTCATGTGCAAGCCTTCTGTGCCAAAGTTCATTTGGATCTACTGTGTCATGGACCATAGCTTGTTCTGGATGGCCCTTCAGCTTGCATAAACCTCCTTCTTGTTCTCCAATCACTATTGCATCATCAATAGTCTTTCCTCTTGGCCACATGAGGACTTGGCCATCTACAAATGCAACCCTCATGCCTTTTGCATCTAATGTTGATATGGATAGAAGATTTGTCACATGCCCCAATTTTGCAAAATAATATTATCTTATTTTGATTTTATTCCAAGACATTATGTTAAATTTAATGCTAAGTTGTAACTGATGACTCAGCAGAGTCAAGGATGTGGAATGTAATTCTGAATATTTTAATTTTAAATAAATAAAAGTGGAGACAACAGCTTGGGAGAGCCGTTAAAAGGAGTGTTACTAGTCAAGTTGGTGGAGGAGATTAGGTGGAGAGCAAATAGACAAGTGGCAGCATCCTCAAACACTTCCAATGTTGCAGGTGGCAACCTCCCTACATTTGGGGTCATGATCCCCCAAGAAAGTGGGATCAAAGCAGGTGGCTCAATTAATGACAACTAACCCAAAAAGACCTAGGCAATCTTAATAAAAAAAAACCCATTGAAGAGAGCTAAGGTTGCTCATTCCAGGAGAAGAATCATTCAAGTGAATGCACTTCAAGGAATTCATTGGGAAGGGAATTTTTGTGGAAGGTGTTTGAGGGGTAGACTACAAGAAGTGATCTAGTACAGCTTTCCATGCTGAAAGATCTTGCTGCAGAGTGCAGAGTTGGTACTGAGTCATTGGACTAGTACTTTGTTGTTTGCTCCACCTAGTCCCACCCAAGGAGACCAAGACAGGCTCAGGGATCCTGAGAATTCGTTGTTTGAGCACTCTCCAGGAGTTGGTAGGAAGGAACGGCCTCCCAACACTGTTGTCATCCAGCTTTTAAAACAGGTTCTACTATCTTTTAATTTCTGTGTTAAAGTTTATATCTGAGTATGAACAAATAATGAATGATTTATATGTTATGTTGTAAACTGTTAAGTTTGAAATCTCTTAGTTGTTTTAATGTTGAATCTGTTCTTTGATGAAAAATAATTCTACCTGTGTTTTTCCCCATCTGGAGTAAACCAGATCGTACTATAGCACAGGTAGTGTGTTTAAAATGAATGAAGTATGATACGAATCTGAAATGAATAGAGTACTTATGTTTTTCAGAGTATTGAAATCTTTTCTTTCAGTAGATAGTTGTTTTTCCAGAAAGAATATTAATCTGTTTCGTAGGGTTGTTGTTAGAACCAGACTGTGTATTAAGACTATTAGAAAAAGAACGGAATCATATTATTTTACTAATAGCAGTATATTCAAGTATGTAATTCATTCTTTTACACAGTATCTTCTTGTATAAACTATACATCTGCACTAAAACAGAAGAAATAGAGATACCAATTAAATGCTTATTATTTATGTTAAGTAAGGAAGTAATTATGATTCTGTTAGTTTATATCATTTCATAATAATAATAGCTATTTTACTTGCAACTATCTAAACTCTAAATAAGAACTTGATAACTCTTACAATATTCTTTTTTCTTAGTATTAATAACTAAAAGACAGTAGTAACCTATGCATAAGGTATTATTAATAAGGAACTGTCCTTACACACTTACAGACAAATTAGATGTAAGGAGTATTGATAGGTATAAAAGTTCTTATTTCTTTCACCAAGCTTACAAAATAATCTTATCAAATAAACTAAACTATTATAGACTGTTCTCAGTCTTTAATAATAATGTATATATGTAAAAATAAACTTAAGGGAATACAGTATTTACAAACAATATTATTATTAATACAAATAATATTATTATTAACAATAAAGAGAATTGTTTATGAATTAGTAATTCTTTTAAAACAAGCTGAAGAAATCTTGTGACAGTAATCGAATTAACAAAAGAGCAATACAGAAATCATCATTATAAAAGTTAAATAGGACAAACCCTAACTCATATTTCTGAGCATAATTTATCTATATTCTTATATACATTAGTAACCTAGGTTAAACCATAAGTTAGTTCTTTTAAACTATTAAATAACCAACTAAATTTATACATAGAAATGAAATACATTATTGATCAACATGTACAAAATGTACTTATAAAAGAAACAGTGTCCTTTCATTTTACTAACAGTATGTATCTATAAAAAATAAATGACAGGGTTGAAACCCTTATAATTATTACAATTACAAATATCAAAACATTGAAGTAATAAACCAAATTTATTTAATTATTTAACCATTAAGTAACTAGGTTAATATAATCTACTCACGGTCCTTTAAAGACAAAACCGAAAGACTGTGTAATTATTATAACTAGAATAATTTATTTTAAAATGAGGGTTTCCACAGGATAAACCCTAATTCATGACTCTAAATAAAAACAAGCAAGAATTAAATTATGAGTGTAAGTATCAATCTTAAAGACTTTAATTATAAACCCTTACAGAGTAATTCAAACAGAGTATAAAACTTCATTTACAGTCAAGAAGGGTAAAACCCTGAATTTATACAGAGTATAACATTAAACATCTGATAAACTAAAACAAGCCTGAAGACCGAGCTGTCTTTACAAAAACTATTAATTTAACCATGCCGTAAAGCCTAACATCAAACTAAATACATTGCTCAGTTAAATCGAGTCTGCCCATCGACTAGGGAGGGTTCAAAACTGGGTAAACCCACAAAGAACCTGTAAATCAAACTATATAACTTGTGGCGAGTCAAGGATGGCTTCCCCAAAACCTTGGGTGATTCCATTGACCACCATGTTACAAGTAGGGTGAAAACCCAACATATGGACCATGGGGCTTACCCGAACTGAGCCACGAGCCACAGCATTCGCTAGTTGATGGCTTACTCTCTCCACAATGAAAATATACAGTGGCGAGCACCTGCGAGCAGTGTAAAAGACTACTGTCAGTTAACAAATATCTATTTAAACCACGGTAACAGCAAAGCACTTGCAGCGAAGAAAATGAACTCTAAATTTATTATTTACCTGTCTATGGAAACAACGAACAGTCGTGCAGAAGCATTGTTAGCTACAGGCTTTGCAAATTAAAGACTCAACAGCCTGTAAGTGTAACCCTCACGCAATGACGAGCCACGAGAACAGCAAAAGGTAACTGAAGTAGACAGTAAGCCACGAAGACAACGAAAGGAATATTACACAAACAGCAAGCCAAGAGCAATGATAATCTCCACAAGTTGCAGAGTGAGAACCTAGCCACTAAGAATGGATTTTAAAACCACACACTGGTGACAAATGTAGCACTGAACCAAGACACAAGACAACCGGAGCAAGGAGGACCGACGACTGCCATGGAAGCCAAGTAGAGCAGCCTCAAGGGCCAACACAAACTACAGGGAAGAATGATAAGGGTTAGGGTTATAGTAGTGTTTTATATCTCCCACGCTTGGTCAGGAGACGACCCCGTGGTCAGCAAATCAAACCATGCAAACGGATCGTTCCCTATAGTGCCTGCATAAAACAAAATCCAATTATTTAATCATTGGAAAGAAGAGTAAACTATATCATCAACCCAATAATTTGCCATGCAAGTCGATATTATTGTGCACCATATCATATTCTAGTGTAGTGATAGAATATCAACATTATGGTTACGTTGACCTATCAAGGAATGTTACTTTTAAACCTTAGTTAAAGCCTGAAAATCATTCATGCATAATACTCATTTCACCTTCTAACCTTATGTTATTATATTATAACATCACAAATGTGATTTGGTTAGTAACATATCCTTCCTCTAAACATTGACCTTGTTTAGATAGAGACCATATGTTATGGGAGAGCTCAAGCTTATAATTATAGTTCTCCTATGTAAAAATGTATAGTTAATCTCTTATAAAAGGATAATACAAGTTATATTTTTTTATAAATGGCATAATTTAATAAGTTGGAGAATCATAAACTCTAATCTAAACATGTTTATAACCTTGAGCTAGATATAGACTGAATGTCTATTAACAAATAGAGTATGCATGTTTATAAGTCACATAAGAACTAATAACTCAATGATAGCATAACTATGAAGTGGACAAAACGTATTGTAAGAACACTATTATGAAATTATGTTACATAGTACAAAGTGACAATACTTTGATGGATTTTGGTTATGACTCAACTTGGAAGTTACTAAAGATTCACCAGGTCAATTGGATAGTAAAGTAGTTATAGAGTTAAACAAAAATAACTAAAAAGTCGACCTGTTTCGAGAGCATCAATCTCAGATAAACTGTTTGTAGACAGTAATGTAATTCAAGAGAAGTATCATAGAAAATTAAGAAATTGAATAGGAATGATTCTATTGAGTCCAGAAATTATTAGAACCTCATGGTTCGACATGAAATTAAAGTGTAGGCAAACAATGATCTCATGTAGGAAGGCATTATGGCTTTCAGTTTGCACAATCGAACTTATACTGTCCAAAGGTTAACAGGCTGTAAGTTATCTTGCAGAAGCGAAATGTGGGACAGTTGTTACACAGATAAGATAATGTATTATTGTATAAATACTGACAAAACAATCATTATAACATTTCAATTTATATAGACTAAAGTAGAAGTACTTGTAACTGAAACTCTAATTCTTAGATTCGCAAACATATTTTTCTGTCGCTACTTACTTCTGAACTTTATTACAAGAAAAATTGAAGGAAGCCAAATGGTTTTACCTCACAGCAGCTGTTTAAAGTTTAGCATCTTATTTACTAAGCTTTATAATTGCAAATAAAATACTGCTAGATACTTTAAGAATTTTTAAAACGTGCTCGTTCGATCATACCTGTAAACCTATAAGAACCAGTAATCTTCTGCGTTAGCACAATTGCTAAGTGAGCCCCGGATTCAAAAAGTTAGGTTCCACCTACTTGACATGAAAAGACTCATCAGTAAACTAAAGTAAAACAACACACAAGAAGACTTTATTCTTGTTACAAAAAAATGAACTGTTGAGTTAATATAATTAAGATTTAGTGAAATTGATTACTTGACTGTTTCTTTTATTGCAAACCGTTAGCTGTTAGTAGACCACAAGTTTTAGCATTTATTATTATCTCAAAATTTTAAATTTTTGTGAAAATTTGGGGTTTTGACAAGATTCTTCTTCAGTCCTAGTACAAACAAGACATATTTCATTTTTATAGACTTTCTGGAGTCTAGCTTATAGGAGGATTCACCACTACCTTTTATGGGATATTGGTAGTCATCCCCAAGCTTCACCTTATGGGGTGAATTAAGTTCGGATAGGTTCTCAAAGGATTCCTTGAAACCTGTCATGTGCTTGGAAGTCCCACTGTTAATAAGCCAATATTTGCTTCCATGAGTGAGAGTTCCCGTGAGAGCGGAGATCAGAACATATTCATATTCACTTGAAGAGTCTTCACTTTCTTGTTTTACTCTCTTCCTGGGAGGATCATCATCCTCAACAGTGTCAACATGATGTCTTCTTTTGGAGTTCCTCTTCTTCTTCGATCCCTTTTTATTCTTGGGACAATTTTTAGCAAAGTGTCCTATTTCATCGCATGTATAACATCTGAGTCTGGATGGATCCCTTCTTACAAAATTATTTTTCTGATGAGAATGCTTACCTTGGTGATGATGATTTTCCCTTCTTCCTTTCTTGGAGTGTACTGTGAGAGCTTGATCTTCACTTCCCATCTTTTCTTCTTGAGCTGCTATCCGAGCTTCTTCTTGAGAACATTCTTCCCACAGTATACTGAACTTGACCAACTTATTTCTAGCACAGATTCCTTGGATGAAAGAATCACGTGACCTAGGGAGGCCATTCAATGTTGTCATCACAATTTTTGCATTCTCCACTTCTTCATCTACAGCTTCTAGTTGTTCTTTGATCTGGGAGACCCTTGTGAAATATGACTGGATGGTCTCCTCATTCTGAATCTTGACATTCTTCAACTGGTTCCTTAGAGTCATCTTCCGATTGATGTTCTTCCCTTCAAACAATTTGGTTAGGGCATCAAACATGGCTTTAGGTGTCTTGAGGGAGGACACCTGAGGAATGAGGTGATCCTTGATAGAATCTGCAATGATCCTCTTTGCCATAACCAACTTCTTCTTATGTAAGGCCTTGGCCTCGTCTCCCTCTGGAACTGGAACCTCCTCACTTATATAGGAGTCCAACTCATTTTCTTCCAGGACGAGGGAGATCCTATACTTCCAAGCTCAGAAGTTATCAACTCCCTCAAGATTTTCATCAAGCTTGGTATGATGAGACATCTTAACTAAGAACCTCAGATGGAAATACAAAATATTTAGATCTTACCTGGTCAAGATGTCGGATCTAGATTTGGAGCTGAAATCCTGCAGTGCTAGTTCAGGAGCATATTAGGGTTTTGCTTTTCCGAAGTTTTGTCCAACCAAATGCTTTGAATTTGATCCCTAACTTCAATTTTGGGGAAAATATCAATACAGGCCTAGGCTCATTGAAAAATTCCACTTATATGAAAAGCCCTAATTTTCGGCAGCAATGTCGGGTCCAAAACTGAAAAACCTCAGAATTGGATTCTGCTTCAACAGAAAGATGCACCCTAGGGAGGAGAGTTATTCCACCCTACTTTTGCTGAAAATCTGTGGAGAGAGATCCACAAACTAGGAATCCGTAGTTCCCGTAGCTGCACAGTGTCTTCTTCTCAGGCTAGCTCTGATACCATGTTAGATTTTAAACATTAAGCTAGCATTTCATTAGGATCTTTAACTAAGAGAACAACAAGCACAGTAATCAAACACAAGAGACAATGAACATAGTTTTTTTCCTCAGGGAAACCATAAATGGAGAAAACCCCGCAACTTCCTCCGAGATAGAATCAGCACTAAAATGAAACCCAAAATAGTAAGACGATCTCCCGACAGTAGTAACCTTCTTTCTATCTAGCCCCAGCGTCTTCTCCTTCCTCAACTATGCGCTACAATTGAGTGTGGATGTGATGTGTGATAAATAGAGAGGTCACCTCTCTATTTATACTAATTCCTGACATGACTAAAACCTTACTAGGGCTGACTTCACCAGGTGAGTCTAATAACCCTAGTGCCCCAGAACTGCGGGGACTTTAACCCTTAGACAATAGGAGGGTTACCCGCAATGACTTGACATGACTTGTTTACATTATAGATCCTCCAAATAGGAAAATCGAGGCATGACATGACATAAGTACATCCAAGAATAAACATCGGGTTACAATAGATAAGAAATACAATTGAATACATTCCGAAGTTACAATTACATCAACAACATTACTGGTCCATTCCCTCGTATGTCCATGAGTCAAGCCAAATATGCACTGACCTTCATAGATGAATTTTCCAGGTATTGTTGGGTTCACTTCCTAAAGCATAAGTCTGAAGTTTTTTACCTCTTCAAAGTCTTTAGAGCCTTGGTTGAAAACCAGCCTGCGAGGAAACTCATGATCCTCAGATCTGACAATGGTGGTGAGTATGTCAATTCTGAGTTCATTCAGTATTGTAAATATGCAAGTATTTAGATGCAGCATTCGATCCCTTACACACCACCGGAAAATGATGTTGCTGAGAGAAAGAACAAAACATTGAAGGAGATGGCAACCTGCATGATGGAGGCTAAGACTTTGCCACCAAAGTTTTGGGCCGAAGCTATAAAATATGCATCCTACATATAGAATAGGGTGCCTCATAAGCAACTTGATGGTATGACTCATTTTGAAGCTTGGAGTGGGCACAAGCCAGATGTGACCCATTTCAGGATTTTTGGCTCAAAGGCTTGGGCTAGAAGTCCAACTAAAAAGAGGAAGGATTTGCAACCCCAAAGCCAAGAGTGCCTATTTGTTGGGTATTCTGAAGATTCAAAAGGGTACAATATGATCAACTTGAGCACTAACAAATATTTCATTGAAATAAGTGTTCAGCTCCAAGAAGAGCCTTTAGTAGCAGTTGAAGTTGGAGAGTCCTCTTCACCACCAGAACCATTGATTGTAACTGGAGAGACTAATGAGTTTGTTGATTCTGATATGTCTAATAATGATGATTTGATTGCAGATCCTAATATTCCTACAAGACCAAAATGGGCAGCAAAGACCATTCATGCAGCTGGGGAACTAGCTAGAAATCCTAATGACACTAGGAGGACTAGATCTCAATTTGAGAGTGCCCTTTGTGTGAAAGATCCTCTATTTGTTGAGAAGTGCTATCTGATGGTTTAATCAGATCCAAAAACATATGAATATGCAGCACATGATCCAATATGGCAAACATCCATGAAAGAAGAATTCATCTCGCTCCAAAAGAACAACACTTGGGAACTGGTTGATCTTCCCCCGGGGAGGAAGCTAGTTCAATGTAAGTGGGTTTTCAAGACTAAGTTTGATGCTGATGGTTCACCTTTGAAATATAAGGCAATATTGGTAGCCAAGGGCTACTCACAAGTACATGGTATTGACTACAATGAAACCTTTGCACCAGTGGCAAAGATGGACTCCATAAGGCTAGCTCTAGCCATTGCAGCTTCGAAGCAGTGGGAAGTGCATCACATGGATGTGAAGTTTGCTTTCTTAAATGGAGATCTCACTGAGGAGATTTACATGCAGCAACCTGAAGGGTTTGTTTCTAATCCATATTTAGTGTGCAGGTTAAAGAAATCATTGTATGGGCTCAAGCAAGCCCCCAGGGCTTGGTATGCCAAGATTGATGGCTTTTTGTTATCACTGAGTTTTTTTTAATGCAAGTCTGATCCTAATGTCTATTTGAAGCTGATTCATGGTTATTTGGTGATTATTGTCTTGTATGTCGATGACCTACTGATTACAGGAAGTTCAAAGAAAGAGATTGCCTCCTTGAAGGATGCAATGAACCATGCATTTTCTATGACAGATTTGGGATTGTTGAGCCAATTCTTGGGTCTCAAAATTGCTCAATCCCAACATGGAATCAAAGTACATCAGTCCAAGTATGCTTCAGATTTTCTCATCAAGTTCAACATGAAATATTGCAAGCCAAGCAAGACTCCCTTCCTTTCAGGAGTTAAGCTTGAAGAAGCAGGTTCTTCTCCTATGGTAAATAATACACTGTATAGGCAGTTGATTGGGTGTTTGCTCTATCTTACACACACTCGACCTGATCTATCTTATGCAGTTAGTGTGACTTTGAGATACATGGTTCAGCCTCATGAGATCCACTAGAGAGGAGCCAAAAGGATCCTAAACTTTGTTCAAGGAACAAGAGCTCATGGGATCTTCTACAAAGCAAAATATGATCTTGATTTGATTGGATTTACTGACAGTGATTGGGCAGGTGACAACACATATCAAAAGTCTACATCAGGATATGTGTTCATGCTTGTAGAAGGACCAATCAGCTGGCCAAGCAAGAATCAGAGTGCCATAACACTCTCATCCACAGAAGCAGAGTATAGAGGAGTTGTAAATGCAGCAACTCAATGTTTGTGGTTGCAGGGGATACTTGGAGAATGTGGCTTTGAATCAAAGTTTTCAACTATTATCTACTGTGATAATCAAAGTACAATTTGAATCTACAATGATCCAGTTTAGAAATAGTGAACCAAGCACATTGAGATCCATATGCACTACATCAAACAACTTGTGCATGATGGTACCATTGTTCTACTCTTCCCGTGCATCTTCAAAACAAGTAGCAGACATCTTCACCAAATTGTTTTGTGAGAAGACCTTCAGAAATCTCAAATAATTGTTGGGGATTGTTGATCATGCTGTGAAGCATGATTGATGACAAGATTTCCAAATTTTGTTTTTCATGTCCATGTTTAAGGGAGGATTTTCCCACTGGTTTTTTGCCTCTTTCCTTGGTTGTATGGACAAGCAGTATGTAAAGGGTGACTAATCCTTGTTTCTAGGCCTTATATTTTTCTGATATTTACTCATAAAGTCAGGCTTAAGGGTGGGTGCTAGAATAATCAACCCATAGTTACCTACATTAGACATTAATTTAATTATTTTTGTCTTATTACCTAGTTTCCTAGATTCCATTCTATGTTAGTTGCTTTCTACATGTCCTAGAATTCAACACATGATAAAACTAAGTCATGGAGAACTTGGGAAACATCCTGGAAACCCAATTTAGCATGTCTTATTTATTCCAGATTCTCTAAAGCGCATATCTGCTTTTTCTTAAAAGCTGCCTTTTTTTATTTCTAATTTAAGGCAAAAGGAAAATCTAGACTAGGTGTAGTTGACTTGTTTTTAGCCCACATCATCCTCCCTCCTTTTCTCCAAATAAAAACATGTATGATTTGTCTTTCCATCCCTCTTTAGATTTCCCACTTGAATTAGAAAATTTGTGAGCATCTACTTAGATTTGGAAACTACTTTATGCACCTATGGGGGATTTGACTAGATTTGGTAAGCTTGCTTTTTGACTATTTCGAATGGCATCTTTATGCATTTGAATCTCTCATGTAATTATATATTACAACAACCTATTACTTCATAAGGTTGGCTATTGTACATTTACTCAATACAGATTAGTGTTATGCTCCAATTCCAGTCTCCTTTGGTGTTAATTTTGCATGTTTGATTAGCAGTTTTGTGAGTGTAATTATTCTATCTCTTGGGTTAAATTTCCACACTTCTCTATGTGTTCATGGACCTGCGATGGAGCTAAGGATTCTCTGTCATCTTCAGGAATCTTTTTGAGCTCTTGCAGGGCTGCTTTGGTGGTTATCCTCATGGATTCTGGAGGGGTCCCTCCACTCCCTCTCCCTCCCAACCTGGAAGCTTTCAAGAGGTTGATTGATTCCTGTGGTAAAAGGAAAGGGGGGGTTTCTCAAAAGTTTTTCAAGAAAGTTGATATCTTATTTTTCGAGCTTCCTGCTGAATGAACCTGTCGATCTGTGTTAAATCTTGCTTAACGGGGGCTCATTGGTCAATTTACTGGCCTCTGGCCCTCTCCAAAGGCAATTGAAGGCTGGGTTCAGATGAAATGGAAGCCACTGGTCTCTAATGGTATTCATAGTTATTTTGTAGGAAGAATATTCTTTGTGTTTTTTTTTTAATCTGCAAAGGAGAGATACCTGATCTTTCGAAATGGCCCATACTTCATGGGGCCTCAAGGGTTCTACCTGAATAAGTGGACCCTTAATTTTGATCCTACTCAGGATGTCCCATATGTAGTCCCTGTTTGGGTAAGATTACCCCATCTTCCTTTGCATTGCTGGAATTCTAAATCCATGGAAATCATTGGGAACAAGCTGGGAAAATTCTTCGACAGGGCTGAAAGGAAAGATCAATTTTCTTGCACAAGAATTTATGTAGAAGTTGACTTGGAGATCGGCCTACCTGAAGCAATCCATTTAACAGTTGCAGAGTGGTATTATATCCAGGAGTTGGATTATGAGCAAATTCTATTTAAATGTAGATTTTTCCATGGCTACAGCCATTTTTTCCGAAAAAAAAAAAAAAAAAAAACTTGAAGAGACCAATCCCAATGAGAAAGAATATCAGTGGACCCAAGTCCAAAAATCAGGAAATACCAATCAGGGTCCTAGAAAGAAAGGAAAAGAAAGTAAATCTGTGATAGGTGACTCTACTACTGGGATAACTCCTATTTTATCTTAGGTTGCTGCCATTCCCAAGGCTCCACCCAATATTTTTGTTGTTCTAAGTTCCTCTCAAGCTATCCTTGAAGAAGGCGAATTGCAGCAATGTGAAGTGAATGAGTTAGACTCTGAAGATAACATTGTTTCCAAGGATCTAGGTGGCCCTTCTTTCTCGACTCCTCCCTTAGAAAGTGGTTCCCCTCACTCTTCTCTTATTGATGCTAGCTCTCCTCCTTCATATGCAGATATTACTCGGAAGAAGCATGGGGCCAGCTCTGGCTCTTCAGATGATGACTCCAATGAGCAGTTCTCCAAAAAAACTGGCAGAAAGTCAAAGAAGGAGATAAGGGAAGAAGAGGATAAAAGGATTAAGACTCAAGGAAGTCAGGCCACTATTGAAATGTCCTATTGGAGGAACAAGAGAAACAGACCCCCTAAGGGAGTAATTACTCCCTTTCCATTGGGTAAATAATGCAGATTACCTCTTGGAACTGTAGGGGACTGGGGAATCCAATTAAAGTCAAAGTTGTTAAATACTTAATGAAATTGGTTCCTTTTGATATCCTATTGCTCCAAGAGACCAAAATTGAGGAGGATGCTCTCCTTCTCATAAGCAAAAATAAATGGAAATTGAATTATGTAAAAGTTGTCAGCGCCAGAGGTTCCTATGGGGGACTAGCTACATTATGGTGTGAAGAGAATTTCCAGTTAAAAAAAGAGTATGCCACTTAGCACTGGATCTTTTCATAACTTTCTCATTAGACCAATACGACCACTTATGCCCTCTTTAATCTTTACGTTCCAGTCAATTATATGGAAAAACAAGAATGTTGGCAGTCATTATCCAATTTTTTGAGCTCAATTCTCCGGCAAATATAATTATAGCAGGTGACCTCAATATTACACTAGCTCCGAATGAGAAAAAAGGAGGTTTGTGTGGAAAAGATCATATGCAAGATACTATGGAGGATTTGATCCAAGTCTAGGACTTGAATGACTTAAAACCCAAGCTTGGGAGGTTTATGTGGTCCAATCATAGAGTGGGGGTCGCTAGCATTTTTGCCAGACTAAATCGGTTTCTAGTTCACAGTTCTTTGCTGGATGGTAATTTGATTATCTCAACTAAAATTCTTCCTAAGATTTCGTCATACCATCACCCAATTACTTTGTTGTTTGAAATAGAAGAGGAACTCGACCCTAATCCATTCAGATTCAACCCACTCTGGCTTGAAAGAGATGGGTTTATGGACATCATTTCTCAGGCATGGCCCCATTATGTCGACGGCTCTCCCAGTTTTGTCTGGGAACAGAAGTTGAAGCAAACCAAGTTTGCGTTGAAGAAGTGGATTAAATCGCCTCTCCCTGCTCCATCAACTAATAGGAGAGATAGAGCGGCAGAGCTATCATCTTTGCAATTTGATTTAGAAAACAGTGAAATCACCACCTCCCACATCGCCCTGGAACAACTTGCTCAACGAGAAACTAATATTTCTTTCAGGTAGGAGGAGGAGCATCTCAGGCTGAAGTCTAGAAGCCTCTAGCTGAAGGCGGGGGATAAGAACACTTCATTCTTCCATCGTCAGTGTAGGGCTAGGCTCTCCTGAAATCAAATTTCAGAAATCTCTGATGATGAAGGGGTGATCATTAAAGGCCAAGATCTTCTTAAGCAGTAAGCTAGCAGGCATTTTTAGTTGTTGTTTCAAGATGATGGTTGTTCTGATGAGGAAGTGTCTTCTGAATTCCTGAATAATGTCCCTTCTTTGGTCAGCATTGAGGACAACTTTGATCTACTGAAGCCTTTCTCGAAAATGGAAATTGTTGAAGTCATCTGGGCCATGGAGTCTAACAAAGCTCCTAGGCCAGATAGCTTCTCGATTCATTTTTATAAAGTCTGTTGGCCCATCATCAAGTCTGACCTACTGCGTATGATTTTTTCCTTCTAGAAAAAAGCAAAATTGGGTGGGTGTACCAACTCTAAATTTCTGCCCTCATCCCTAAAGAAGTCAATCCTTCTTCCTTCAATAGGTTTCAACCTATTTCTCTGTGTAATGCTTCTTATAAAATATTATCCAAGCTTTTAGCTAACAGATTAAAGCCTTTGCTGGGTAAGTCGATCTCTCCTCTTCAGGGGGGATTCATTAAAGGTAGACATCTAGTGTATAATGTAATCCAAGTACAAGAAGCTCTACGTTCAAGTTTCTTAAGGAAAGAGAAAGGCATGATTATAAAGCTAGATATGAAGAACACTTTTGACCCAGTAAAGCTTCCTTTCCTTTATAATGCTTTGCTATCTTTTGGTTTTTGCTTTGAATTTGTAAACTTGATCAAAGCTTGTATAGACAAGCCTTGGATTTCTCCATTAGTAAATGATAGACCTACTGATTTATTTAAATCCACTAGAGGCCTCCGTCAAGGTTGTACGATGTCTCCCTTCCTTTACATATTCATGGCTAAAACCCTCAACAGAAAACTCTTAGCTGAAAGGGAAGTTGGGTATATCTCGGGCATATATTGCAAGGGGTGTTGATCCCATTAACCTTGCTCTTTTTCCAAAGGATTCCCTTCTCCTAGGAGGGGCCTCTATGAAAATTGCTTAGGCCTTTAATGTGATTCTCCAAAATTTCTGTCAAAGCTCAAGAGCCTTGATAAATAAAAATAAAAGTGCAGTCTATAGATGGAATGTAGATCAGTTGGCCCTTCTTCAGATTTCAGAGTTCTTTGGCTTCCCAGGATTTGTCAAGTGGGAAAGGGTCAAGTATTTGGGGCTTCCCTTAACTCTTGGTCCGTCCCCTCCTTCTCTTTGGCTTGATGTGTTGGCCAAGTTAAAGGAAAAAATTGCCTCTTGGGGTGTTCAGTGGCTTACTAAGGCAGGGAAATTGATCTTGATCAAATCAGTCCTTTTTGCATTTCCTGTTTTTCAGTCAACTTTGCTTCTTGCCCCAAAGTCTATCTCGGCACAAATTGCAAAAATTTTGAGAGATTTTTTATGGAATGGAGGGAAAGGTGGACAAAATAAGATGCATTTGGTGAAATGGGAGGTACTCAAGAGTTCCACTTCTAAAGGAGGTTTACAAATTAGAGATCCTAATCTTGCTAATTTGGCAATGACCGGCAAGCTGATTTGGCAGGTTTTTGTGGATCCAAAGCACCCTGTAAGCAGAATTTTTAGGATGAAGTATTTGCATGGTGGCTCTTTTAGAAATTTCTCTTATGCCAGTACACCTTCTAGCTCAGCTATTTGGAATTCATGTAGGAAAGGGTTTGAATTTCTTATTCATCATCTTTGTAGAGTCCCAAGAAATGGGATGAGGAC
This sequence comes from Pseudotsuga menziesii, assembly GCA_001517045.1. Lineage (NCBI taxonomy): Eukaryota > Viridiplantae > Streptophyta > Pinopsida > Pinales > Pinaceae > Pseudotsuga > Pseudotsuga menziesii. The sequence goes on from LPNX011223282.1 coordinate 70,954, forward strand.
CTTTCTCTGGGAGGATCCTATCTTCGGTAAACCTCCTCTCTCCTCTTCCCCTCAATTATTTGAGTTTATGAACTAGTCTGAAAATAAAGGCCTGTTACGCATGGTAGACATTTGCATTTGGGATACTGAAGGTAATTGGGAAGGATGGAGTTTTCCAGATCTCCCAGCTCATTTTCTTCCCCAAAAAACGATGTTGGTCTCTTTTCTCTCTGGCCTAGCTCTAGTTCATTCTTCACAAAAATATCATTGGGGTTGGGGTCTAGATGGTTTTTATTCTGCAGCCAAAGCTATCAAGTTTCTTCTGTCATGTCCCCAATCCTCCGACCAGCGAAGAGGACGTGACTGAACATGCTAACTACGCACCTGGGAAACTAATCCCCCATGAACATAAGGTATAAAATGCAGTAAAATAAAAACATACATAGATGCAACATATCATTCAATAAACAACAGAAGCAATACATGATATTCACATTCAAGCATTTCACATGTTCATAGTAATTTAATTGTAGAGACAAGATAAACAAGAGATACTTATCTTCAACATAATCTTGTCCCGCAACCAGCTACGTCGCTGCAACGTTCCACCCAACCATAGGCCAGTGTTCTCATCAATCACTCAGCAACACTGCCACCCCCAAGCTGGGCATGATTCCACAAGGAATAAGGGGAAACTAGCAGGATCACACGTAACCAAGGATACACAACAATACATAGCCAAGCCAATAGAGTTGGATTTATTAGGCTATCAGGAGCTAGAAATGTTGGTTGCTAAGTTAGTGGGCTCACTGAAGAGATAAGGACACCTGCACTAGAGCTAGCCTGACTTCTAAGACATCTACACACACCCAACACAAGGAATCATCCCCTTCTCTGTTGCACAGTCCCTCGGGCCATGAATTCCCTTCCAGTGCTATTCAGGGGGTGTAGAGAAGAAAACCACCCCTCTAGCTCTATCTGTAAGGCTCCTAGTCACACTAGGTTTATCAAGCAAGCACAAATCCCATTTCCACTCCCAATTCAATTCAGGCCAAAGCCAAAAGATACCTCCACAACACAATACGATTTCTGGGTTGGATGAAAAGCAGTTCTGGCAACAAAAACAAATTTTCAGAATGGGTAAAAATGGCCCTTTAGCCGCAATACGAATTCCAGAGATGTTTTGGCCCTATCGTGGCCAAAACGAGCTCAATAACACCCCAAATCGTGGGTCTCCTCTCCCACTCACTGGGTATTTCCAGAAAAATGATTTCCAACTTGAAAACAATGGAGAAAAATGTAGCAACAACGTGGGGAAAGGAAACTCAGCCACTGATAACCTCAAAAACAATTTCCCAGCCTGAGCAAATTGAGGTAACAACCAAAAATGTGAATGGTTTCACATACAGGAAGTTCTGAGTGCCTGAGAGAGCTCACGTGAAGGTGAAAATGGTGAGGAAAACATGAAAATGTGGAAGCATGTTAGAATGGCCTACGTTTTTGGGTTTTTGCTTGCCCAAGGAGTCAAAATGGGTTTCCCAAAAACCGATGGCGTATCCAATTCAAATTTGGGCTTTCATACCCTGCCCGTCCCATGCAATAACCACTTCAAACAATTCCTGGCAGAATTAAATGATTGGGTGAATGAGACAAGAAAGGTAGTTGACTGTTTGGCAGATTCTCTCTTTGACATTTGGATTTTCCCCATTGGCCCCAAAGGTTAAATATCCCCCCCTCTTGTCCTTAGGAAATCATGCCCCTTCTCATTATTGTTGCATCAACATAGCTGGTTGTGGGTATTTTTAATTAAAATGTATATTTTCATGATGTCCAAATTATAATGTGCCTGGCTAGCACAAAATACCACCGGCATCGATTTTAATCGCCGAACATATAACACTAAATCAATGGTGGGGCTTTTGCCTTTAGCTCCACACCACGATTAATTACAATATATACATCATATGCATTTAATGTAAACAAGGTCAAAACCGGGGTGCTACATCTTCAACCAGCTTACAAGTCCTTCCTATCTCCTGTGATTTGGAAATCCGTTTGGCACGCATCCTGTCTTCTAAAGGTAAATTTCTTTGTATGGTTGTTATTTAATAATAAAACTCTGATAGGAGATAACCTTCTCAAGCGTGGCTTTAATGGCCCATTTCGATGTTGTTTCTGTAAGGCGTCTCTAGAGACTGTCGACCATCTCCTGGTGGAATGCGAATTCTCCAAAAATGCATGGGCTATGGTTCTTCACGACGTGTAATTAAATTTCCCATTTCAAAGCTCTGTGCAAGAATTTTATATAATATGGCATTAACGACGTCCTCCAAAGCTTAATGCAACAGTTCTGCACAATCATTGGCATTCAATTCCGAAATTCACGTTGTGGTCACTTTGGATAGCTAGGAATAATTGTGTTTTCAGTGATCAGCGTCCTTCTTTCCAGCTTGTTGCTCTTAAGGCTTTGTTGTGGCTGGCTCAATCAATTGGTTAGTCGGTGTCTTCCGTGCCAGCTTCTTTGCGGTTGGGTCCTTGTTCATTCGTTGTGGGGAAACCTTCTATTAAGCCGATCTTGACCCCCTCTTGGAGGTATCGTGGAGATAAAGATGCATTCAATTCTTTCTAGTTAATTTCATCATCAGCAATAATTTTTTTTGATGGTGCCTCTAAAGGGAACCCCGGGGTCTCAGGCACTAGTGGCCTAGTTATCTCTCCAGACAGAGTGTCTTCTATCAGGTTTAGCTGGGGGCTTGGCATCATGTCTAATAACCAAGCAGAAAGCTACACCTTTCTCTTGGTGATTCAGTTGGCCAAGGAAAAAGGATTCAAATCTGTTCAAATTTATGGCAAATCTGAAATATTGATAAAAGCTTTAAATTCCTCGGACAGTCTTGAAAATTCTGCCTTGATTATAATTTTGCAGAGAACTAGGAGAATTTTGAAATTTTTTGATAAGTCTAACTCCTTCCACATCCTCCAAGGCTTAAATAAATCTGCAGATGCTCTGACAAATCAAGATTGTCTCCTACCGCAAGGTTTTCTTAGTATCAATGGAGAGCCCAGTTATTTTAATCCAATCTTGTAACTTAGGCAGATTCACAGGGTGATTCTCTTCCTCTCTGAAATGCTTTGTAAAGCCTCGATTCTTTCATAATTTGCAATTTAGTTGATTGGTTATGGCCAAAATAGACCCGTTCTCTTCCTCTCAATAAAACTATCTGTTTTTGTTATATAAAAAACTAAGTATAATAATCTTTAGTATATTAAAAATGAAGGAAAATAATCATGAGTTAATCGTTGAAGCATAAGGAAATGTATGATAGCGTTTTTACAAGAAATCATGGTAAATGGAGTGGTCAATGGGTGAAAGATGCGACAAATGGTTAAATGGATAATTATTAATGATGGTAAAAGGTGACAAATCAATGATCCAACACCACCCCTCATTTTTTCCATATTATTCTTCTACCTATATTTGGTTATTTTCTTATGATTTTGAATACTTGTGACAACCATATCAACCATGTTGTGTGAAACTAATCAAGCCAAGAGGGAGATTCTCCTAATATGATGAACTTCTAGGTAACATTGGATGAGAGCATGGAATACTGGAGCTTGTAAACCCATTCTCGTGCATATAGGGAATTTTTTCGTAACCATAAACAATGGTTTTGAAGTTTCACTCTTGCTACAAATTAGGAATTTAGACAACAAAATTCCCATGTGTTTCAAGTGTTATCCTTTGGGCATGAATTCATGAATTAAGGACTTAGTGGAACATTTTATGGGAGATTAGGATGTAATTTCCATATATATTTCAACTAATAAAGCTAGTTCATGTTTTCATTGATCATGTAATATTTTGGTTTATGCTTTCAAGGTAGCTTTGGAACCCTACTTATTGGTATTACTAATTGTTCATTTTAATTTCATTGACCTTTATTTTAGTAAATTTTTTAGCATCAATAAAAATTATCTTATTTAGATTATGATTTGTCTTATCTCTCCACACAACAAAATCAAAATTGATTGAGGTTTTGATACTCCTTGAAAGTCCTTGTAAACAAAATAGACACTATCACTATATCAAATGTTGATAATAACAAAAGTAAAGATAAATAAAAATACACATATCATAAACCAGCATCATAATATGCACATGAAAAGTGAGGTACCTACACGGTGAAGAAATTGCAATGCATATGCATTCATAAAATATGGAGGAAGACATTTCCATATACTTATTTATTGAAAGGAAACAAAATGTATTTCATTGATTGATAACATATTGTTTGATGGAAAGCAAGGAAGGTGACCCCTTTTAATACATCTTAACTCCCAACTAACTTAATGATGACTTATTAATGTGCGTAACTACCAACTCTCAAATAACTTAGTTACAAGTAATTAATGACTCAAACATTATATTAAGGAATTTATCAATATAATAGCTCATGTATAAAATAAAGTGTATCTAAGTAGACTTCAACACCATCTTTGTGATTTATAAAACCACTCCTTGTACTCATGAATCTTGGAATGTGTTGAGTGCTATAGCACACATGCCTTGAACTCTAAGTTAGTTGGCATGTGTCAACTGTCACATCTTCAACACACTTCAATGAGACAATTGGCATATATATCTTCACTGCAATTCCAACTAGTGCATTCTTTATCATTGAGAAGCTTCATAAGAAAAACATAGTTAGGATGTGCATTCACTTCAATGAGACAATTGGCATATATATCTTCAATGCAATTCCAACCAGTGCATTCTTTATCATTGAGAAGCTTCATAAGAAAAACATAGTTAGGATGTGCATTTAGTAAGATCGTGACATCTAACATCGACACCCTTCAACCACTCCTACATATACTACTTCATAAGAATGCCGCCCGCAAAAAAAAAACTCAATTTATTCATTAAATAAATCTCCTTTTACATATATGCTCAAGGCCTTTACCAAAAACAGAGATAAAAAAAAAGAGGAACAGTTTAGTTTAGTAATCAAAATTCCACATAAATAAAAACATACAAATTCAAGAATTAAAAGGCAGCCTGCAAATTCTTTTGGATTTCTACATAAGACCAACCAAATATAAATAGATAATTTAATAATTTCATTGTTCAAAATGAACCAATGGAGTGTTCATAAGAGTGCTAAAAGAGTGCTAAATTTGGCTCATTTAATAATCATTTCATCATTAAACCTCAAAAGAAAAGCATCACAAAGCTTGGAGTCTTTTTTTTTTTCGATTACATAATCTTTTCATGGTGATTAATAGTCAGCCTGCTGCATGCCAATTAATGCAGCTGCAACAGACATGGTGTCTGTTGGATCTCATGGTGATTAATAGTCAGCCTGCTGCATGCCAATTAATGCAGCTGCAGCAGGCATGGTGCCTGTTGGATCTCAAGCAATGGAGTGTTCATAAGAGTGCTAAATTTGGCTCATTTAATAATCATTTCATCATTAAACCTCAAAAGAAAAGCGTCACAAAGCTTGGAGTCTTTTTTTTTTCGATTACATAATCTTTTCATGGTGATTAATAGTCAGCCTGCTGCATGCCAATTAATGCAGCTGCAGCAGGCATGGTGCCTGTTGGATCTCAAGCTACTTGAGATCCAACAGACACCATGCCTATTGCAACTGCATTAATGAGTCTGCAGCAGGCTAAATAATTTTCTCCTTCTTTCCATTGCAAAGGGGGTGTGTTTTATCACGTGTATACCGCTTATTAATTTTAATGTAATTATGCCGCATAGTAATTTTCTTTCCATGCATAATTTTATTATAGTTATAATATCAATACACGAATTCTATATAAATAATAACTCATACCCACAAATTAGAAGTAGAGTCGAGTCCAATTATACCTAGACATTTGTTCTTACATGTACCAATATGTTTGCCATGACATGTTATATAATTTGCTAATTACCGTGTGTGTGTGTGTGTGTGTGTGTGTGTAACACTGCCTTGATTATCATCACAATTTCATCTGTGTTTACATATCAACTTCTCTGTGTCTTAGTGCTTGTATATGGCACATCGGTTAGGATGGCCATGCAAATTCGTCATCTAGTCCTTTGAAAGCCTTTCTGACTTGATTCTAGAGAAGACTTCCTAGGTGCCTCAATTAACACAACAAACTTCCTTCTCAAGTAGATGTCTAAGGGTGGAGCCTGTACAGAGAATCAAGAAGATTAACATTTAGCACCAAACATGTGACACAAAACAACAAACACCAAAGATCCTATGGTGAAATATCCCTAGAGAACCACAATCTAGACAAGATATGATTTTAAAACATAATTTGGGGAAAAAAATATCAGCATTGAACTCCAAGCAAAGGCCAAACAAAACTAACCTAAGACCTCACTGAGGATTTCCCCTTATAAAACATAAATTTATCACATTGAGGATAACCCCATGACCCAAAAGCATACATAATTGAAATAAACACCAAATAGATACCACTAGAGATCATGCAAAGAAATCCAATGAAAAAAACTCAATGAAAAGTCCCTGAAATTGTCACCAATTGTCATCTCACAACTTTGAGATTCATAGTTCAACTATTAGTCCTTTCTTGATTTTCTCCCATCTCTTCATTGTCGTAGAAATACCACCTTGATTATCATCATAATTTCATCCACATCTACATATCAACCTATTCATGACTTAGTTCTCATAGAGGGCACATCGGTTAGGATGACCATGCAAATTCAGCATCTAGTCCTTTGAGAGCCTTTCCAACTTGATCCTAAAGAAGACATCATAGGTGCCTCAATTAACACAACAAATTTCCTTCTAAAGTAAATGTATGAGGGAGGAGCATGTACAAAGAATCAAGAAGCTTAACATTGAAGGCCAAACATGTGACACAAAACAACAAACACCAGATACCTTATGGTGAAATCCCCTCAGAGAACCACAACATAGACGCGATATGTTTCTAAAACCATAAATCAGGAGAAAAAAATGTCACCATTGAACTCCAAGCAAAGGCCAAACAAAACCAACCTAAGACCTCACTGAGGATTCCCCTCTAAAAATCACAAATTGACAACTATTGAGGATAACCCCATGACCCAAAAGCATACATAATTGAAATAAACAACAAATATATACCACTATAGATCCTACAAAGAAATCCCTTGAAAAAACATCGACGAAAAGTCGAGAGAGTGGAGGGATAAAGTCCATGAATGGGCCATTAATTCACTCATATTCTCCCCTACCAACAAAACATAATTTAAAATGAATGAACAACAAAGGAGAGGAAATGAGGCATGAATGGAGCTGCGACCAATCAATTGTGGATGCATGCAAATTCTAGAGTGACATATGTCTAAAATGAAATGTGATTTCATGAAATAAAAAAGGGTTTAAAACTTAGGGAAGATGGGTTGGCTTCATTGACCCTTCTTTTTTCAAGGTTATAGCAAAGGGGATGTTGCATCCTTTGTTCACCATTTGATCCACTGTAGAGTTCTACCCATAAAAGACAAGGTAAAACTCTATCAATTTAACAATGTCTTCTTAATTTTGAATTTGAGATATGATTTTTTTTATGTCGAAGATTATGACGTCGAGACTTATCAATCATATATTGGATGATCAACACGAAATCCCCTAGCATCATAGTCTTTTATAATATCATCCGTTGAACTATTAGCAATCTTTGTCCCAATACAAAAGTTTCAACTTGGTTATTTGTCATCTCACTTCAACCCAAAATTAAAATATACTAGATTTTTACCTCAATTTTATTATGCATACAAAACAAAACAAAATCATATATATCTAAAGTATAAAATTCAAACACAACTAACCAAAAGCCCAATTTTTATAATATATATATAATTGATTGGATTTAAACATAGGTGAACTACTCCAATGTGGAGGGAGGCCCCTTTTAATTCATCTTAATTCCCAACTAACTTAGTGATGACTCATTAATGTAAGTAACTACCAACTCTCAACTAACTTAGTTATAAGTCATTAATGGCTCAAGCATTAGATTAATGAATTTATAGCTCATATACAAAATAAGTTGTATCTAAGGAGACATCAACACCTCCTTTGTGGTATATAAAAGAACTACTTGTCCTTATCAATCTTGGAATGTGTTAAGAGCAATAATACACGTGCCTTGAACTCTAACTTAGTTGGCATGAGACAACTATCACATCTTCAACCCACTTCAATGAGAAAATTGACATATATCTTCAATCCACTTCCAACTAGTGCATTCTTTAGCATTGAGAAGCTTCATGAGAAAAACATAGCTAGGATGTGCATTTAGTAAGCTCGTGACATATAACATCGTCACCCTTCAACCACTCCTACACATGCTATTTCATATTAGTGTTAACCTTGCCTCACATAATAGTCATTTCACCACTAAACCTCAAAAGGCAAGTGTCACAAAGCTTGTGGGCTTTTTCTTGATTGGATTTGGTCGAGAGATGTGAAGCAGTCTAAATATCACTTGGTTCACTGGGAGGTTATTGCTCGCCCTGTGGAGAAAGGGGGGTGGGGATTGAAGGACATGCATCTATTCTCATTGGCTCTAAGGGAAAAAATTCTTTGGCTGGTTACTACTGGGGACAGTTTGTGGTCGAAGGTAATAAAAGAAAAATACATTTGTAGAATTTCAACCATCCAATGGGTGTGAAGCTACAAGAAGCCTGGAAGAAACACATCCAACATTTGGGCTGGATTGCTATGGGCTTTCAACCTCTTCTCTTTATGGCTGGCATGGTCTTCGAGTGACAGGAGGTTTGTTCCTGTGGGCGAAGATCCAATAGTTGGGGGCCCTTGTAATCATGTTCTATCCCATGATCTGAATTATCTTCTCCACTACAAGGGGATCTTTTCCCTTTGTCACATTGCCTCTCCTCCGGCTCGAGGATCCACTCTTCAAGGTTGGTTGTTGGCTGCTCAGTTGGGCCTATATGGATCGCAGGGTGTGGAATGGTCTGCATATGTCCGCGGTTTAAAGATGTGAGCGATTACATTGGTCACATCTCCAGATGTTATTATATGGTCATATGATACGATTATGGGAAATATTTCGGCAAAGATGGCTTATCAGCTCCTTATGGACGTTGTTCCTATTAGGCGGGCATGGTGGTTTCTAATTTGGAAATGGAAACTTCCTCCTTGGATCGCCATTTGTTGTTGGATGGTGTTAGAAAACTATCTACTTTCATGGGACAACCTTCTTCGGAGTGGTTTGATCGGTCCCGGTATATGTTTATTATGTCGGCAATGTGAGGGAAGCATTTTCCACTTATTTGTCACCTACAGTTTCTATCAGTCCGTTTGGAAGTTTGTTGGCTCAGTGATAAATGAAGAATCACCTTGGAGCGGTGACTCACTTTCCTCATGTTTCTTCTCTTGGCGTAAAATTTTTCCAGGTTGGCAAACTCTCCCATGCTTCATCTTGTGGGACCTTTGGCGATGCAGGAACCAAATCATTTTCAAGGGTAACAAGGTGGGAATTTCAGAAATTGTTGACGGAAGCTTGAAGGATTTCTCCGAATATGGAGGGGGGGATCTCATGAACTAGGGTTGTGCCAATTTGAAAACTAAAATGCCAAAAGATATGTCTCCTATTCATAGCTTAGTGGGCTTCTTCGACAGAGCATCACAGGTTGATTCTAGTCTATGTGGAACTGGGGCCATTTTAAAGTTGGCGGATCTCGGTTACTACAATATATGGATGAATTGCAGCCCCGGTTCGAATACAAAAGGTGAACTTTTATCTTTGTGGATTCTTCTTCGCTTCTCTGAGTCTTTGGGCTTAGATGGGATTCACATTTTCAGTGACTCCAAGGAAATAATTGATTGGGCTTTGGGGTATCATCACATTTAGATCGCCCATATAGAGCCATGGCTTTGTCGTGTTAGGCATCTAATCGAATCCTTTCATGAGATTTCCTTTTCTCATATTTTCCATGATTAGAACACTCATGCAGACAAGCTTTCGAAGTTGGCTCTCCAGGTGGATGGTGACTTCATTTATTTTACAAGAGGTCGACTGGTGGTTTGCTATAGGATCGTGGTTGTCTGAAGGCTTATGAATGACTGTTCAGGGCCCTTTGTTGTTTCCCTTTGAATGGTTGGGGTGGTTTCGCCCTCAACCTCTCTATGGGGTCGGCCTCTCTGGCACTGGTCTAGTTTTGTTGACCTATCGACTATCATATGCTATGTTCGATCTTTTATCTGTCCAGTTTGTTTTGTTTTGGATTCTTTCAGGAACTATTCCAGTCCTTTTATTTTGTTGTTGGTTTTTTTGTACTACTTTACAAATATTTTATAATGAATATTGTCTTTTTTTGGTGAAAAAAAAGGAGGTGTTTTTTATCACATGTATATCGCTTATTAACTTTAATGTAATTATGTCTCATAGTATTTTTCTTCAACATGTAACTTTATTGTATTTATATTATCAATACACTAATTATGTATAAATACTCACTCATACCCACAAATTAGAAGTATAGTTGAGGCCAATTATACCTAATCATTTGTTTTAACCTGTATCAATATATTTGCCATGACATGTTATACATTTTATATTATTTATGTTAGTTAGTTAGTTTTTTCTTCTTCTCAAAGTTAGTAAAACTCTATTTTCCACTGACAATTAAGATGATCATCATTGTGTGCTATCCATTAATGTGGGTTGATTCATCTTCATTATTCACTAAAAACTATGATACCTAAAATGAATCGCTAGTGGTCCATAATAGGATATACTTCCACTCTTACTAGATGTTTTTGGCTCTCAGGTTGTTAAATTGTTTCCTTGTGTTCATGGAAAGCAAGCTCATAGCTAATTAGAAGTAATTTTAGGTATTACTCCAAGACCAAAAGACAATATTAGCCTAAATAGTATTGGCAAGAAAGCCAATGTCCTTTGTGGTCATTGCTAAGGTTACCTCCAATGGGGTCATGTGCTTTCTAGTAGCACCTAGTCATAGTCCCTTACGAGAGACCAAATACTACCTTCATTGCAATTTAACCTCTTGCCCGAGAAAAAATATATTTACTAATTACTTACTATATATATAATTTTCTCTATGAATTTCTATTTTTACTTCAATAAAATCATGTACTACTATTACTTCTATCCAACACCAACTTTTTGATTTTAACCAATCTCAATTCTTCATTACATATACTCTTGAATAAACAAATGTACGGGGAGGCCAAATTAGAAGGCATAATTGGAGTTGCCTTATTTTATTTTTAAACAAAAACAATTGTTGTTTTTATTAATATAAAGGGGGGTTGTGACCTTACTGTTTAAACTTTAATACACAAATTTGGAAGTGAAATTGTCTAGAGAACTTACCAAAAACTTCAATTGTCAAAAAACGAATTACTTGATTCTCCTAAACTAACTTTGATATTTACTACTTGGATTGATATTTATCCTCATAGAGAAACAAACTTTTAGAACATTCAAGTAAATGCTACAAGATTTTTAACCATACCCACAAAGGGCATTCTTCTCCTAGCCTGTAATAGAAGCTAGAAAAGAAGGTCTCATTCCCCATTGTGCTTAGTATACAACTCCATTGTGTCTTCCTCCATGGTTGCTACTTACTCCAGGGCGAGAGAATCAATAGAAGCTTCAAATGACACATAGTTCCTTAGTTCTTCAGAACAAGTCCTTTGTTCCAACTTTCAATATAAGAATTTGTCCTACAATTCTTTTATTTTTGTCACTTCCTTCTCAATCTTTTCCTTATTGCATTCTTCCCCACTTCCATTAAGACCAATTTTCCTTTAAGCTTTTCTATCTAGGATTTCGTAGTCACCGATTGTCATCTTGCAACCTTGAGATTCATAGTTCAACTGCGAGTCCTTCCTTGATTTCTCTTGTCTCTTCACTGCCATAGCATCACCGCCTTGATTATCACCAGCATAGACCCAAATCCTAGGCTCTATCAAGCGTAAAGAGGGATCAAATCTATCGAGGTGCAAACCTCTTCTTAGGTATTGCACTCAATGAACTATCAACTTTGGTGTGTCCTATATATAGCCATTGATTTGATTCAAACCAAAAGACACATCTTTTTATTTAAGGTCCACATATATTATTTTTATTATTAATATTTAATATTATTTATGTCCGACATATAATACTTTTTATTATTTTTTATTTTGTTAGGAACGAACATTACAACATTTCCCCATACATGCTTTTAAAACCATATGCAAAGCCCTCCTACAACAATGAGTTGTTTAAGAGGCCTTGCACATGATTGGTTTTAAAACCATGTGCAATGCCAACATTTTTTTGCGAATAATTCAATTTTTTATTTTTTATTATTTTGTTAGGCAGGATCATTACAACATCTCCCCCATATTGTGTTTTTTTTCTTACCCGCATTTTTTTTTGCCGATAATTAAATTTTTACTTTTTTATTGTTTTGTTAGGTACGAAGATTACAACATCTCCCCATATTAGTTGTTTTTATGGCCGACATTTATTTTGGCCTATAATTAAAATTTTATTTTTTATTAATAAAAATAACGTTACATAACGTTACATAATGTTATATAACGTTACAAGATCTCCCCCATACTGGGTTGTAAAGCACCTCTCGGCGCAATCACAGTTTCATCAGTGTTTACATATCAACTTTTCCATGTCTTAGTGCTTGTAGAGGGCACATCGGTTAGGATGGCCATGCAAATTCACCATCTCGTCCTTTGAGATCCTATATAAGACTTCCTAGTTGCCTCAATTAACAAAAAAAGCTTCCTTCTCAAGTAGATGCATGAGGGTGGAGCTTGTACAAAGGATCAAGAAGCTTAACATTGAGCACCAAACATGTGACACAAAACAACAAACACCATAGATCCTATGGTGAATTCCCCTCAGAGAACCACAACATAGACGAGATATGATTCTAAAACCATAAATTGAGAGAAAAAATATCACCATTGAACTCCAAGCAAAGGCCAAACAAAACAAACCTAAGATCTCATTGAGGATTTCCCTAAAAAAAACCCAAATTGATGACTACTAAGGATAACCCCATGACCCAAAATCATACATACATAATTGAAACAAACACCAAATAGATACCACTAGAGATCTTGCAAAGAAATCCCTTGAAAAAACCTCGGTGAAAAGTCCTGAGAGAATGGAGGGATAAAGTTCATGATGGGCCATTAATGCACACATATTCTCCCCTCCCATCAAAATATAATTCAAAATGGATGAGCAAACAGAGGAGAGGAATTCAGGCATGAATGGAGCTGCGACGAATACATTGTGGATGCATGCAAATTACAGACTGACACATGTCTAAAATGAAATGTGATTTCATGAGATAAAAAAGGGTTTGAAACTTAGGGAAGATGGGTTGGCTTCATTGACCTTTCTTTTGTCTAGTTTATTGCAAAGGAGATGTTGCATCTTTTCTTCACCATTTGATCCATTGTAGAGTTTAATTCACGAAAAACAAGGTAAAACTATATCAATTCAACAATGTCTTTTTTATTTTGAAATTTGAGGTATTGATCTTTTATGTTGAAAATTATGCACTTGGAAATTAGCAATCATAAGTTGGATGATCAACACTAAATCCTTTCTATAATCTCATTGGTTAAGTTATCAATAGTCTTTGCCACAATAAGAAAGTTTCAACTTGGTCATTTGTCATCTCACCTCAACCCAAAAATATAAAAATACTAGAATTTTACTTCAATTTTATTATGCCAACAAAAAAATCATATATAATTAAAGTATAAAAGTCAAACACAATTAACCAATATTTTTTTTTTTCAATGTGGTTCACGCACCGGCTTGACCGACGGGCTATGTCCATAGAAATAAATTAGGCAGGCCCACCCGAAGGGGCCTCACACCTTCGGCACACTTCATGCCTAACCCCAATAGCGTCAATGAGGATTGAACCCGTGACCTCTCTACCGAGAGACCTAGCAACGGGTGCTCAACCAATTTAGCTAACTCTTGGGGCTACAACTAACAAATACATATATATATATATATATATAAATAAATTGATTGGATTCATAGGTCAACTACTCCAATGCGGTAATTAAAAGATATTCGTTCCTAATTAATTTATGAAGTTGAATATATGTCAACTAGTCTAGATCGTTAATCTCGAGGTAGAGATAGGTAGGTAATAGGTATATTTCCTTCTCATACATTATTATGGCTTCCAACTGTTTCACCAAAATCTTTGCAATTATAAATTCAAACTTCAATGTCGCCTGAATTGTCTTCATCACACCGCCATATGGCAGTAAAATCTTTTGAAAATAAATTTCCAATAATTTAAATCCAACAAAACCTTAAAAACATCATTCTACCATGAAGTCTTTTCAAAATTCTGTTGATCTAAATCATTTTAAAATCGAGGAAAACCTATAAAAAAACATGATTTCACTATTTACTGGTGACAAAATCTATAAAAACATCATTTCAACGTCTACAGAACCAGATCCTTTTGACTCCAGGGTTAACTTCCTGATACGTGTTGCTTCATCTCCTGAAAAGGCTCTCCACTGCAGTCTCGCACACTCTCTTCGTGACAACAAGCAATGAAAAAGTAGTTGAACAGCCTCAACTCCTCCTCTCCTCTTTATTAACTCAAATCACCCCTCCCTCGTTATTACAGAGGCTGCAGCGGAATTCTCACAAACATGACCACCATGTCGACAGGTCGATTCACACCCGCTTCTTCTCCCTGCATTGCTCAGAAAACCAGAGCCTCCTCTAATACAGGCCAGCTTTCGCGAGTTTGTGCGAAGCCTGGATTGCTCAGAAAGGGTTTAATGGGCTCGAACCTCAGACATTCGGAATTCAGATCAGCTAAACTGCCATGTTTGCCATTGACAGTGTCTGCAATCGCATCGGCTTCAAAGCTCGTGAAGGAGAGTGTTGGAATAAAATCCGGCCTGGTAAGCTTCTCTTTCTTTTTAAACTCTCAAATGGTTACGGATGAGCATTTTTAATTCATATTAATTTGCTCTTTGTCTATTTTGGGGTAAAATCTAGATCCGATATATTTCATGCCCAAACTACAGTTAGCCCGGTTATTCCGTACTGCAAGAGTATCAGTACTGGCAAGGATGGAACTTGAAACGTGTTCAGCTACAAAGATGAATTTAAAACCTCTGTTCAGCTTATTTTCCGCTTTATCATTAGATTATAAGGTCATGCCCACAAAAGCCTTTCAAGCTTCAGTGCCAAAGAGTTGTATCTTTACAAAATTTTCATAATATGCATCAGGTTAAAATCAAAGTTCGATCAGAAGCAGATCGTAAAAGCCATGGATTGCTTGTTTGTGTGATGTTTTCCATAATGTTAAAGTAGGAAACAGTGATCCAATTTATTGAGGGTGTGTGGTTGATTATTTATGTTTATGGTTATCTGCTTAATAGCCTTGGTGATCTAGTTGCTCTGTAGGATCTTCCTTTTCCAGAATCAAAATCGAAAATGGACCCTTTGAGATCACAAGCTCATGCCCTCAAAAGCCTTTCAAGCTCCAGTGCTAAAACTTAGCATCTTTGCCAAATTTATATGATTGATAGAATTTTCATAATATGCATCAGGTTAAAACCAGAGTTCGACCAGAAAAACATCGTACAAGCCATGGATTGCTTGTTTATGTATGCTGTTTTTCATTCATGCTAAATCTGGAAATAGTGATCCTATTAATTGAGCGTGTGGGTTGAATGGCCTTTGTGATCTAGTTGGTCTGTAAACATTCCTTTTCCAGAATCAAAATCGAAAAGAACCCTTTGAGATATAGTTGGACTGCAGGCCCTTTCATTTTCAGACTCAAAATTTAAAATGGAATTGATCATTAGATCACAACCTCATTCTCCACTTTATCATTAGATCGCAACCTCATTCCCTCAAAAGCCTTTTAAGCTTCAGTGCTAAAGCTTAACATCTTTACCAAATTTATATGATTGATATACTTTTCATAATATGCATAAGTTTAAAATCAGAATTCAATCAGAAGCAGATCGTACAAGCCATAGGTTGCTTGTTTGTGTGGTGTTTTACGTTAATGTTAAAGCATGAAATAGTGATCGAATTTATTTGAGTGTGTGGGTTGATTGTTTATGGGTATGGTTATATGTTTATTTTTTAATGACCTTTAAGAGCTAGTTGGTCTGTAGGACCAACCTTCCTTTTCCAGAAGCAATAAAAATTGAACCCTTTCAGATCTAGTTTGTCTGTAGGACCTTTCTTTTCCAGAATCAAAATTAAAATAGATTTTTTTCATAATTCTGGGTTTTTAAGATTTCATTTCTGTGGTTGAAGATTGCATTTCTATGATTGACTCCAGCTTGTCACCCGGGAGGAGGGCTTGGAGTTATATGAAGATATGGTTCTGGGAAGATCGTTTGAAGACATGTGTGCTCAGATGTATTACCGGGGAAAAATGTTTGGGTTTGTGCATCTCTACAATGGGCAGGAAGCTGTTTCAACTGGGTTTATTAAGATGCTGAAGGCTCATGATTCTGTCTGTAGTACTTACAGAGATCATGTGCATGCACTTAGCAAGGGAGTGCCTGCCCGAGCTGTGATGAGTGAGCTCTTCGGTAAGACTACTGGCTGTTGCAGAGGGCAAGGAGGCTCCATGCATATGTTTTCTAAAGAGCATGGCGTGCTGGGGGGTTTTGCCTTCATTGGAGAAGGGATTCCTGTTGCTCTAGGAGCTGCTTTCAGTAGCAAATATAAGCAGGAAGTTCTCAAGGATGAAAAGGCTAATGCAGTTACAGTTGCATTCTTTGGAGATGGGACATGTAACAATGGGCAGTTCTTTGAATGCCTGAACATGGCTGCCCTTTGGAAGCTTCCAATTATTTTTGTTGTTGAGAACAATTTGTGGGCTATTGGAATGTCTCACCTTAGGGCGACTTCAGTTCCGGATATTTGGGAGAAAGGACCTGCATTCGGTATGCCGGGTGTGCATGTTGATGGCATGGATGTGTTGAAGGTTAGAGAAGTGGCTGAGGAGGCTGTGGCCAGAGCAAGGAGAGGAGATGGGCCAACTCTTGTTGAATGCGAGACATATAGATTCAGAGGTCATTCTTTGGCTGACCCTGATGAGCTTCGAGACCCAGGTAATACCAACTTTTAGGTTTAAACTGTCAGTTATTCTCATGATTTTTTTTTAACCTGCACTTGCACTATATTATTTTTGGTTTCTTGTAGTTGTATATGCCGTCAATTTGCATCAGGATTCTTGTTGTCTGCATGGGTGTTCTGAATGGATTTAAAATTTAAAAGCCTTTGAAAAGTTAGAAAGTTATCAATCCACAGGATTTATTTCAGTATTGTTTCTTTTAGATCATACAGTTGGGGAAAGCATTCTAAAGGCCCAAATACTTATCTGTTGAGGATAATTGATATGTTTTCCCTTTTGCTTTTGCAGCGGAAAAGGCTCACTATGCAGCAAGGGATCCGATAGTGTCTTTGAAGAAATATCTTATAGAGAATAAACTTGCTAATGAATCAGATCTGAAGTCAATTGAAAAGAAGATCGATGAGATTATTGAAGAGGCTGTGGAATTTGCTGATGCAAGCCCTCTGCCACAGCGTGGTCAACTTCTTGAGAATGTGTTTGCAGATCCTAAAGGCTTTGGAATTGGCCCAGATGGTAGATATAGATGTGAAGATCCAGGTTTTACTGCAGGCACTGCACAGGTTTAGATAAAGTCATCACTGATTATTTCCTTGCTCACCTTGAGTCCCGAGGTTATGCTGGAGAGGCTGTGCGATGCAAAGACCTAGGGTTTGATCAATATCATTGTATTGAAAGATAAACTTTCTGCCTAACTGGCTGCTTTATTTAATTTGTCAAAATTTGCTATTCTGGATCCTCCTTTACCTTATAAGTCCTACATTTGCTAGTTTGAATTATGTTGATTAAATCTAATAAGCGATTTGGGGGGTTCTATACATAATTGTTATTGTGGGATCTTTTCCTCTGTAGTGGGTCTGGATTTCATGTGCCTTTCCTATGAGAACGTTCATAATTGTTATTGTGGGATCTTTTCCTCTGTAGTGTGTCTGGATTTCATGTGCCTTTCCTATGAGAACATTCATATTTATAGTATGCCTGTTTTTTCATTTCTTAGTTTGTTTTTTATCACAAACGGGCTTCCAAAAGTTAATGTTTGCACTCAGACAACCTTTTCTAGCAAATCCTGTGATTGACAGGTTTTGAGATTCCATATTTAATTGGATATTGGCATTTAAAATTTTCTCTTATCTGCTGTGCTGTGGAATGAGTTATAACTGTCTACCATTGTCTACCATTTTGCACATCTGATTGTCAGTAAGATTCTGAGATACAAAGTGGCAAGCACAAGCCCTTGTATTTATCAATAAATAAATGTATTTGATTAATAAATATATTTGATTAGAGAGTTCTATGAATGTTATACCATTCAACTTATTCATCATTGGTTGGGTCCATGTGAGCCATGTTACCTCCCAAACTAGCATGTTTGATTAAAGTCCTGAAGAAGCAGACTGGCTGAGGGGAATCAAAGAGGAAAGCCCAATATCACCACACCAATCCAAGACAATGAGGAACAAGGTGATTTGAAGAGTTTTCCCTAGCCAAACGTTTGATTTTGTAGTATAGGAATATAATAATAGGTGGAAGGAGGATAAGGGGACCACTCCAAAGACTAGTGCCAATCCAATCAAGGGCATATGGAGTAAAAAACATCACCGACTAAGAGGGCCTTGCCAAATAGGTCACCAAGAGAAGAGAATTGCATACGCTAACACTAATTTACTTGGTGGATTGAAGATGAATTAGGGTTTACAAGGGAAGGGATTGAATGAAGTATCTACTCACTTTCAAGCCTTATGGGTGCACCCTACAGATAAAGGTTTTATGGATACACAATCCAAATTAAGGAAAAGATGCATCACATAATCCCGTATAATTAAGATGGCAAGAAGGATGAAATAGAACTTAACTTATAACATCTTTCTCCAACTAGATAATATTATTCTTTCAATGGCCCAAGCAAAGCATAGAAATGATTTAGAAATGTAAAGCACCTAACAATCCTTCAGCCATGAAGCTCCAAGCAAGAGAGATGTGCCACACATGAACAAGAAAGGAACCCTTAAGACAAATTTACTCCAAGAAAAGATATGTCAATTAGGCTCAAAAGAGAGAGAACTCCAAAAGTCCAATCATGAGTACAAATGAGGAAGAGGCTCTCTTACATAGGAGAGGAGTTCAACTTCCTTTACAATAAAATAATCATGCAATCATAGATCTAGCCTAGGGTGGTGTAAACAATGAATAACCTCCAACCTCAACAGACTCTAAAAATATCCATAGTGTGAGGTGGGCATGCCACATGCGCAATGTCCAAGATACATAAGGCCCAAGAAGGAGGGCAGCTCCATGAAATGGGAAAGATAACAAATAAACATCCCAAACATAGCTTCCAAAGGCTCTCCAAAAGCGATCACTCCAAAAAAAAAGCCCTAAAATGGTGGACTGCTTCCTCAATAAGGTGAACGCTCTCCATGAAAGGGCTCCAAAAGGAACGCATGGCAAAGATATGGTGTGGCTATTTAAATGGCAGTTCTGGAATTTCTAACTTTCTCAATATTTATTGGATTTTCTATTATAACCACTTTTTCAAAATCCTGCAGCCACTTTGCATCTAATGGCATTGAGATGGCACAATTCTGGGCACACTGTAGTCTGTCGAAAGAAAATTGCTCCCGAAGCTAGGACACCCCTCCAAAAACGTCCCATAAAAAATGGCTTAGATGACTGTGCAAACAATCCTCCAATGGGTGGGCACTCATCAAGGAAAACCAACAAATATTTGTAGAACAATCTATCCATCGAGTAAATCTCTCCATGCATATATTTCATCTAAGTAAGGAATGAATGACCACATAAATGATGTCCACATGTCAACCAATTCAACCTCGATGCCAACTCAACAAACCATAAACCAAGATACCATCAATTCATGATAGAAGCATCAAAACCAACGAGAAAGTGTCCACAATAGCTAACCACCATCATGAAGGGGGGAACGACCACCTCTACAAGCCAAGAATGTGCCCTCACATGTGCCAAGGATGAAGGGACCAAGACGGTGCTCATCCAAAAATGATACCCAATAGTGTTATGAATCCATCCATATGCTAGGTAACAAGAAACATCCCACACCCTCACATCATGTTCAAATCATCCAATGAGAGTGTGTAATAGGCTATAGCCAAAACATCACAAGATACATCACATATCAACCACCATGAAGATCCACTGATCAAGTCATCTAGGGCCTCAAAATTCCAACAAGCTGCAACCCCCAGCTGAAGATTGTGATGAAGACCACAAGTGGACACCCATGTGAAATGGGGGGTAACAAGCCATATACACCACAATAACGTAGTCTTATAAGTTTCAAGACTAATTGTTAGAGATAGGATTAGCTATCTCTTTTCAGTATCTTACTTGGCCATTGTGTAAGACCTTTTTATGCTTGAGTTACTGTTGCTGAGGGCTACTTGGCTTAAACTTAAGACTTCCTTACTGGGATATACTCTGGCTGATCACTTACATACTATTGTAGACTGGGATTTGTATCTAATTAATTTCTCAGGATTCTTATCAGAGTCAAATCCTTGAATAGAGTTAGGAAATTTTAAGACAGTCCTGCCACTGTACTATATACATTCATCATCTCTGGGCACTCAAATCAAACTGTGAGCAGGTTCCATCATTACTCATAATTTGCAAATCACAAATCAATAGTCAGTGATCACTGTCAACCATCTTCGATTCACACTGAACAGTTGTCATTCAATCTTTAATTTCTACAAACTAATTCTCCAATTTGTGTTCGTGAGTCTGCAAGCCAGTTTATGGTCTTAAAATTTCAGTGGATCAATCCCTTTAAGCTTTACTCCATTTTGAGTTCAACAATAATCTTCCTCCAGCAGGGACACCATTTCAAGCCAATGTCTAGTCAACTCATTCACCAGTCAAAATTTTATGGATGCCAGACCAATCAACTAGTGTCAGTCTGTCAACAATCACCATTAAGTTTCATCTTCTGAACACCTTTTAAGACAGCTTGTTTTCTTTGATTCGTCAAACAATGAACTACACGATATGACAGAAAATCAAACTCTTGCATCTTCAATTGAGGGTCTTCAATTAGTCACTCTTGGGTCCAATCTGCATCACAACACTTTGTTCTTCCCTGCATAAAATATTGTCTCAAGTTTTGGGTCCAGAATCCAAACTAGACACCCATGACATCAATTTGGAAAACCTAATTGTCTTCTCGATGCCGCACAAACTTATTAGGACTTTGACGCTGTCTTCATAATGGACTTCATAACATATCTCATCTTTGAATAGGCTTGTCACTCAATTACATATCAGACCTAGCTCAATAATGACAATTACCTTAAGGTTTCGTTTGAACAAATTTGTTGAATCACCAAGACTTTGACCCATCATCACTGTCTTCTATATCATCCCCGTTGTCTTGAGAGACTTTTTCTGGACACATTTTAATTTTTGGGTAACCCAATTAATGTCTGAATCTCAATTACAACTTGAGCAAATAAAAATTCAATTGCAAAGAAAAGCCTTGCACATACGGAACATCATGCCAATTTGACATTTTCCAAACAAAAGTGGATGGTAATCACCATTGTCATCATCATCATCAATTTCCAAACAGTAAGTGGCTTTAATAAAGTCAAGAGAGCATCAATATTTGACAAGAGGATGTTTTGAAGATTATGCGGCCAGAATTCAGGCAGTATTCACCGTCAACAAAACTCAACTTCTTTCTACGATGAGATTATTGAGCAAGTACATAGATAACCATGGGATCCATATTAGCGCCAAGCAACTTACGCAACTTTAAGATCATATGACATCAAATTGACTCTCTTTGGTTTACTTCTACACAAGTTTGAATTACAAGTCAGCTACACTAGATTTTCTGTAGCATGTGCACTATTTTGCTGGAGAAGACGCTTGTTCCAAGATTACTCCAGCGCCTTCTATGCTCATTGAGTGAACTTTGTTTTTTTGTTGCCTATTCTGAATTTTATTATGAACATCCTTCTTTGTGACAATGTTTTTTCTTCTGCACTAGCCTTGTCAGTCTTGTCTTGAACATGTAACACAGTAACAGCAAAGACTTGACTAAGTGACGCTGCAAGGATTACAATAAAGATTTTTAAATGCACAGTTCCACTTTGGGTCTTCAGGATTAGTAAATGCACATTCCAGCAATTAAATCTTCTTTTTTCTGTGGTCAGGCTTTCAGTTGGCAGTGAATCGCAATATACTAATACAGCTAATCATACCATTGATGGCTCCATATTTTCCATTGGCACACGTGTATAACAGAGATTCAATATAATTTTCACAGAAGATGCAGCACCGTCGTTTTCTCAGACTACAAATTTTGATCTATCTACAGATTTTTCAGGTACACCTTGGCCATGATTAAATTCCTGCCTAACAGAGCACTGTAATGCAATTGCATTTCCATGCAGGCCTCCAACATGCACTGCATGTTTAGCATTCCTTGTTAAGTTGTGCCATCTCAGTTCATAAGTCATTTATAACTTGCTGTTCAACATCAGAACGTTCCACTGGATGGTGTGTCCACGCTGCTCAGAGCCTCAGACTGAGAGTTCAGATGGGCTCTCAGGATTGGCCTACCCATAATTGCTAATATTAGATAAATTGTAATTATTCATTGAATTGGATCAGAAGCTCTTAATAGAAAAGGCGAACCCTCGCAGATTATAGATTGCTACCTTAACACTTCACATTAAAACAAACTTCTCATGTCAAGTGTAACTCTTTTTCCAATGCCAGTGAATTCTCCCATGCATGCAAACCATTCGGCACTATGCATCGTATGTATAAATATGTTCTGTTTCTGTCATATCTTGACACTTGTAATTCGTTTGGAGTTTGTTTGATAAGTACATGCACGAGTGCAATAGTTTCTCTTGTCCTTCATTTCTGAATTTCTAGTAATACAACTAACAGGAACACTTTTACTCTTATAAGCATCTATTACTCCATTTGATTTTTGATGGCCACTAGGCACTATCCTATAATAATAATAATCTATTTTAAGGTCATGGTCAAGCCAGACACCAAATTGGTCATGGTCAAGCCAGACACCAAATTGATGTATGAGACCCCTTGTTTGTGGCCATCATGGCCTCTAGTAGCACCATGTGGACTTCCTTGCTGTGTCACCCTACTTGCTTTTGTGCAGTTGACTTCCACTTAGTGAGCACAACATTTTTCAACATGTAATATCTTTTGTGATCCTGGTGAGCATTTGACAAACTCTACTCGTCTGTCTAATGTTCTTTCTTGGGATATTTTCTGTCTTTCCACCGCTTCTACTGACTGTCAAACGCTACACCATGATGCTATCTTTGACGAAAAGCTGTGCTCAAATTGAACCCAAAATTTTCATGCAGCAAATTCCTTCCTTTTGGCTGTGTGGCTCTGAAGTTTCAATTTCACTGGCTTTATTCTCCGCATCATTTATTTCTCTAACTAGGTTCTGAATTATTTCTCCGAGAATCATAAACGTTTGCTCACTACTCACAAGGAGATCAAACAGACCAAACTTCTCTAGAAGGCACTCTCTTTGTATATCATGTTTTCTCTAAACTCATTAATAAAATGCAGCAAACTAACAACCAAGGCTCATCTCTCAGCAACTATTCAAGGAGATCTGCTCAGATATATTCTAATCAACCTAATAACCCTCCAACATAGGAGTATTGACTCTTGAGGAGTACCTGTTCATGCTTTTCCATCCAACAATGGGTACTCACTTGAGCCCAGAATTTCAAGGCATTTACCAGCCGGATTCACCATGTAAAAATAGATCTTCCCTCCAAAGAATCCCAATATATTATGAATTCATGTTTGATACAATATTAAAATGCAGTAGAAATTCAACATAGTTTAATTGAAAAGCCTGGCAAATACATGCCCATACTCATTCTTAAACAGAGTCACACACTGCATCCAGAAATTTATCTTCTTAAGATAAAATTGCAGAAATGGAAAACAATCATTAAACGCT
Source organism: Pseudotsuga menziesii (assembly GCA_001517045.1). Taxonomy (NCBI): domain Eukaryota; kingdom Viridiplantae; phylum Streptophyta; class Pinopsida; order Pinales; family Pinaceae; genus Pseudotsuga; species Pseudotsuga menziesii. Next base: position 95,106 of record LPNX011223282.1, read on the forward strand.
TATCTTTTACCAAAAGATGGTCCAAGAAATTGACTGCATAAAAGTGATTCACTGCCCAACCATAGGCAGCCAGTGTAGATGCCACCACCAAGTCGGCTATGAGGTCACCAGGGTGAATGTAGAGGCCAATGATAGGCATGCAACAGACTCAACCCAACCCATTTCTCTCAGGACTCAACCAATCTGCTCACTACAGAGCACTCCAGGCACCTCATCCAGCAATTAATCAGCCATGCAACTCTTTTCTCACTGCCATACACAACACAACTCAGGTCTTTCCCTTCTCTGCTATACAGTGCAAGCAAAAGAGTCCGATTGCTGATTGCAATCTGAGAAAACCTGGTGAAGTAATTCTTTGGCTATAGATAAGTCAATGAACAACAATATCATGTGGTAATGGTTTTCTACTTTGCCCAGCCTCTATGCTCACTTACAGCCACCAAGTTCCCCTTCCAAGGTCTGCAAATTCCCCCTTCAAAGTGCAGGTTCAGGTAATTATTAGATTTTGAATATGTAGATAGCATAGAGAACGTAGCATGGAGTTGAGAGCCTAATGGTAATGGTAAGAGTGAGTTGAAAATGATTGGCGTAATAGGAAAGGTATGAAAGACTTTCACACTTTCCCAAAATGATTGTACTCCTTACAAGTACCTTTCCCCACGCTCCTTATTTATTTGAGTAGACATTTCCTTCACCCATCTCTTCATGCATTTAGAATGGAGCCGTCTAAACAGGCAGCTTTTTAATTTTTTCGGCAGCAGGAATTCGGTTTTTTTTTTCTTGGATTCAAATGTTTATGTAATTTTTTTTAAGCGCAGAAACATATTCAGCACTGTCATAAACCTTTGGGGCAACCAAATCATCCAAGTTTAATAATTGTTATGTAGAATTCCTGTAAATTGTCACCAGATTCACTTAAAAAAATTACCAGGAAAACGAAAAAAACAGTAAAAAAAAGTCGCCTCTTTAGACTATACCATTTAGAATTAGCTACCTAAGTCAAAAGTGTCCAAGTCAAAAGTATCTATGAGCTTCATTTAAGGCACATGATGAAAAATATGAGTTTCTGAGCTGACACTTGGCAAGAGAGACTTGATTTCCCAAGGGCCTACTTTCATCTTCCCTTTTTGAGGAATTTACAATGTTACATCACTGGTCTCCTCCCCCGAGCCGTCTTGGACCATTATGCATTATATTCCAGCATTATATTTTTACATAACATCGAGTGTATCGTGGTTGTTGGGTCCTAGTTGTGTGTGGACACAACTATGGTTTCTTTGTTGAGTATGGTCATTAATTATTAGTGCGATTATGGGCATTAATGCCAAAATAGAGGGTTAAAAATTGTGAAAAAGGGTTTCTTATGCAAGTGGAGAGGATGGAGCATTTATTGCCCACCTCCATCGAGTATTGTATAAATAAGGGTTTTGTGGGGGTCATTGAGCATATCTGATCTTGTCAGAACCCCTCTCAGTTTCAAGAAGTTGTGGGTGCATTGTAAAGTCAAGGGAGTGAGTTGCTTAGCTCCCTTGCCAACAATGGGAAGGGAGGCATATGTACTGTGGTTTTCTGAGAATAATAAAGCAGATTTGAAGATTGTTTCAGTGTTGGTATTTAGTATTTACGTGTTGTTTGGTAATATGTGATTTGTGTAATTGCAGATTTGTTGTGGTTGGTTGTGTAATTTAGGGGTTTTATATTTCAATAATTGTTGGCAATGTGAGAAATGTCAACAAATTGCACTAGTCGGGAACGTAATTTGTGGTCTTCCCTCGATGGACAGGCGGCAACAATTTCATGGGGAGGAGATCATTGAATGAACCTAGAGTCAAGGGATTTTTCTACCTTTGTTGGAATGGTCTGAAACATTTCCATGGATGGTGGGATGGTCTCTTTGCTTTACTATCTAGATCTGGTTTTCTTAGGTTGAAGAAGATGATAGTTTTTCAGATCCGCTTTTGGCATCAAAGATATGAGGGTTTTAAAGTTTTTCTTATCCTTTAGGAGCATAGCTCGACTTGAATGAATTTGTAATCTATCAGGAGCAAGTACTGTTCTTCATTTTGGTATATACCAATCTCTTTGATCTGAGGCAAGCAACAAAGATTTGCTAAGTTCTGGCGGGTGATTGAGGCACTGTAGTTAAGTAGGTGGGAGAATCACATGGGAGGATTCAGATCTACAGACCTTTCCCTGATATTCTCATTCACTCACTGTTAGATTGTTGGAACACTAGGGTTAATCAATTAGACCATTATTACTTTCTTAAAAAGGCCATGCCTTTTATTCACTCGTGGGTAATGTGATCAAAAGCTATGGGTACCTGCACCTGTTGCAGTGGTATGAAGTTATGAACAACTAAGGAATGAATGGCTTTGACCATTGAGACTAGGTTGTAAGAGTTGATTGGATGGTTTGCTTGCCAGGATTTTTGAGTAATAATTTAACAGTAGAAAAGTGTGGCTAACTTATTAGTTTCTCTCACAACTTTCACAGATGCTATCCAAGGATCCTCTCTGGCTGTCTCATGTATCATGATGATCATTGTTACTGTGTATCCTATGAATAGAGATAGATCCATTGGTGACTGCACGATATGGACATATCAATATTTGGCTATATCAAAAGGTTGCTTTAAATGTATACACAGATCTATTGCTGCACATTTGAGATCCAACTGTCTATCATGGTAGTAATGTTTTCGACGGGAGTAAGATAGTAAGCAAGCATACCGTGATGATTGTGTTTATTGATCACAGACACCTTGATATGGTATGAACAACTAATTCCTTGTTGAGTGGTGGCCGCCATAACCCGTGATGTTGACCCTAGACCAACTATTAAACGTCAACATGTTATATATATTAGAACACAGCAAAATATTTTGCAAGACTGGTGTTATTGCATTACATATTGATCCGGAAACTGTGTTGATGTATTTTCGTCTGTTGGATTTGTGGATTGAAGTGGATAATTGCAAGAATGTTCCAAAAGATATGTGGAAGAGTTTGGCAGTGAATTGAATGACCACATCAAGTTGCAGAAGAGTTGTTGAGATATTCTTTCTTTGCATGTTGAACCATTGTCGTGGCTATAGAAGAATCTATCCATGGGGCTTCAAAGTTTCCAAGAGACCAACAATTGCAGAATGATCATAGGCAGTCGTGATAGGATTGTGGATATCTCTTGGAAAGCTACCAAAAAGGTTCTTTTCAGTTTTGTGTCGGACAATTGTGGACTGCACGAGTATGGTTGTGGAAGGACTACTGAGAGTTGCAAAAGCATTCTATTTAGCATGTGGACAGTTGCTCCTTTAACCTTTTTCCTCCTTTGATTTGATTATTACACTTGCTTACTTGTGCACCTTCATTCCCTTTTCACTTTATTGTCCGTCGATTGCACACCAGCAGCAGAAATCTTCCGAAAGCTGTCTCCTCACTTGAGAAAGTGGGAGAGGTGTGACCTTTGGGGCAAGCACAGAGCTAGGTACTGTCACTTACTCCTAGCTCCTCTGTTTAGGCTAACTTCTAACGAAGCCAAGGTGGGTAGTCCCTAACAAAGAGTTTTCTATGGCTCAATGTTTAAGATAATTTTTAGATGTTTCGGATGCGGATGGGTGTTGTTTAGGAGTTATTATGATTTAAGATGATTAATGTGATGAATTGAACACAAGACAAAGCAATCCACGTTGCTATCACCGGAATTGAAAGATAGACAAATATTTGAGAACTTCATGAAATAGATAAAGCATTCACAGATATGATATATAATCAAACATTCGATGGACAAATGGCCCAGCTTATCAACAATGCTAAAAGATGGAACCAGTGTCTATGGAGTCAACTTATCAGAGATGCTTTGTGTATAAAAAGATGTGAATCCCAAAAGATGCCAGTGAATATTAGGTTTTGCAAGTGCTCTTGGTAAGTTTTAAGGGTTTTTTATTTGTGATCTTCACTTATGGTAGCTGGATGTCCTAACCGGTAATACCTTCAGTGGCTCCGTTCGAAGACATGACGGACCTGTCTGGGGTCAAAGGTAAGTGTTCAATAATTTAACTACCAGTGCCTAGATTGGGTAGCCCGACGCCCACACTTGGAATTTGCCCACATGCATCGGTATTTATCGAACAACGCCGATGTGTTGGTTATGGGGAAAAGTTTTAGTTTCTTGTGGGTTTTAGAGATCAATGCCATTTTTGGGTATTCCGATCTAAGATCGGTCAGAGCATACTTCGGCAAGGAGGGAAGGGAGTTAATTAATTAAAGGGGTGTGTGTGTTGAAGATTTTATTAAATTGATTAATTAGACTCTCCGACAGAGAGCGCTCTTGACCTTGTCTTATGATGAAGGTTCAAGAGACTTAGCTAAACTATAAGCTTGATGCAATGATATGCAGTGGGAATGCTCTCCGATAGAGAGTGCTCTTGACTTGGATTACTGCAAGTTCAAGAGACTTTCAAGATTAATTGATTAACTTATAAAACAATGAAAAGACAACTCTTTGATAAAGAACACTCTTGATCTACAAAGTGAGATTCAAGAGATTTCTACTTTAAACAGTTGAATTACTTATGAAAGATACAAAAAATTAAAAGATGAAGTAATCAACCTAGTTAATGAAACAAAATGGGCTAATCTAACAATTAGTATCTACTTTGCAAAAAATAAAACTACTCTAAGTATTCGAAATAAATCTAAGCTAAAAACAAAAAACACTCTTCCCCAAATGGGGAAGAAAAACCAAGTATGGGAGGCCCTATCCCACTTAGCCTTGTTTTATTAATGAAGTACAAATGCCTTTGGAACTTGATCCTTGTCAGAGCTTTCGAGAACTAACTTAAGTAAAATGAAAAACTCTTATGAGTTTGTACAAAGGAGAATGACTTCCTTTTTGGCTTTGGATCCCTGTCTTTGGATCTAGTTCTGCTTGCTCTTTCTTGTTTGGTTTTGCTTTTGGTTCACCTGTGGATAAGAGCTCTAAACAAGGACTAGTAAGAGTGTCAGAAAACCAATTTAACCTGTGATTCGAAAAAATTAGGTGGATGAGACGACAAGTGCATTATGAGATGAAACAAAAGATCAAAACAATGGAATGAGACCCAAAATCAAAACTTGGAAAGGATCAGGCAAACTCACCGTTTTTTATGTAAAATGCACGATTTTTGACGAAACGACTTGGGATTTTTTGCAAATTTAAAATTAAAGATTTTTTAACATTTTAGGCTAATTTCCAGAATCTGGAAAATAGCAGAAAATTGCAGAAAATCAGTAAAAAACAGCAAGTACAAAATTGCACATTTTTCGAGAAAAAATAAAAAAATTTAAAAAGTAAAATTTTTGAAAAATTTCGAAAAATTTCTGATTTTTAATGAATTTCTATAATTTAGAATTAACAGAAAAAGTCAAAAATCAGCCCAAAAAACAGCGATCTTGAAATGGCACGCTTTTCGAGAAAAAATCAAAAAATAAAAAAAAAATAGAATTTTTGAAAATTTTCTGATTTTTAATGAATTTTGAGAATTTAGAATTAATGGAAAATACAGAAAACCAGCAAGCCTAAAAAAACGAAAAATTTGCACTTTTTTCGACAAAACTCGTGCACGTTTTTCAAGGCAAAAAAGAAACATGGATTTACAAACTTGAAATGAGACTAGGATCTTAGATCTAGTAAAAGTTAAAGATTTGAAAACAATAGATCTAAACCCAACAAGTAGATCAAAGTATGAATCTTTGATCTACTTTAGCCAATCATAATGCAAGATCTAGAAGTGTAAATAAATTGAAAATACTTGCACTACTTGGAAAGCAAATTGATAGGATAAAACCTATAAAAATGTAAATCCGCTTTGTAGTAACCAATGTAACCAATAGATTTTTTTAAGTTTGTGGTTTGATGGATGAGGCAAGCAAGCCCTTCGTTTCTTGATTTCTTAAAATAAAAGACTCCCTTAGGCACCTGTAGAATGAATGCATAAACCAAACAAGAGCTCTTGTGTTTGGGAGAATACTTGAAAGCCACAAAACTTAAGAGAACAACATAGATAAAATAATATTGTGCCAGATTGTTAGCCTTCTAATCACAAGATCATATACTTAAGAATCAAAAGAAATGAACTAAGAATGGTATCACCTTGAACAAGATGAAGCATGGCACACAAATAACTCCCACATGGATCTCCAAAGTCTTCTTGCTTTATTCAAATTCAAAAGATATTACAATTTTTTCCAGAGTGTACTTGCACAAATTCCCCGTCCCAATAGAGCTGAAGGAGCCTCTATTTAACAAATGAGAGAATGCTAAAACCCTAAAACCAAAAAACCAACCATAACCAGCTTAGCCACCTAACAAAGAGCCCAGATCTAAACCGGAGAACCGGGAGTGAGGGGAGGTTTCCACCCAGGCAAGGCGCCCCCACTCCAAACTTGTGCACTGAAAACAAGCCAAGGATGAGGCCACACGTGTGATGACGCCCTCATGAGGAGAGAGGGGCGTGAATAGCTTAAGGAGGCATCTGGATGTAGGTAAGTTCATCCTTTAGGTCTGGCAGGAGCCTGAGCTAGGTTTGGGAAGCCCACTGATGGTGCAAGCTTCGGTCTTCACCTCAATCAAATCATCGGATCAATGAGTGCCTTCCATCTCATCTTTAGCTGGAGATGACATGTATGCTAACTGATAATAAATTAATTGCTCTCTTAATGATGACTGAAGCTGAGTTATGATAACTCCAATCATCATAAGTGCTCAATGAGATGTCATTTAGCCTTTTATTTCACTGAATTTGGATTAATTTGGAGAGTTTTAATTTTTTCCAAAATAATCAATTTTTAATAAAAATTCATTTTTTTACTCAAAACTGACTTTTTTGAGTAAAAATACATTATGTGTCCGATTGTTGATCTGAAAGTTGGTTATGACTGGCTGGATGATTGAGAATGATTTTTGGCTTAAGGTTAGAGCCTTCAATCACTGAATTCGGAGCCCGGATGACTTATTTACCACGAACGGGTTTTTTCCATTTAATTTATGGAAAACTTAACCCAAAAAACTTAGGAAAAGTAATTAAAAATTAAAAAAAATATTTTTTCCCTGTTCGAAAAAGATTTTTTCAAATTTTTTTATGTGTCCAGATGACTTAGGACATGACCATGATCTATCTAAATAATGTCTAGTAGGCTTATAACACTTAGTTGGGCTCTAATAACCCCCCAAGGCCCAGAATTCAACATTGGGCATTCCAGCTTTGGAGGAAGCGGGAGAAAACCTCGTCAATTATACTCGGCTGAAGGCAAAGCTTAATTGTCAGGGGCAAAAAACTCCCTGGAATACCTTATTTGAGATTCTACGTCCAAGGAGACCGAACCACTCAAAAATATCCTACTAGCACATTTTATTACAAACCCCGCAGGGCCATGGTCAAAATTATTCAAATAAAAAAGTGGCTAGCCAATATTGGCTAGACAAGAAGACAGATCAACTGATACACTGGAATCATAATTTGAACAAGTCTGTCAACCGGTGGCTCCTCAGGTAACCCAACTATGGTACAAAAAAGTTGGTAACACACTTCATGATGTGACAATACGTGAATGGTGTTGTGGATCATCGCTGCATGGTGGGATGGGATCTCAACCCTATTTTGCCATTTTGATATTTCAATTACGATTAAAAGCTGGATAAGTCTAAGTTGCTTTTGTAGAGCACTATTATCATTGGGTTGTAGTCGCCCTGCATTGATATCATCTTTCAAACACCTAGTTGTCAGGGTCACAATTTTATGTGAATCTTGAGGATTGGTTGCCAGGATTGGTAGTTGTTTCTGGACTATTTTACATCGATCTGCTCCATTTTGGGTTTTATCCAATGTTTCCCCAAGTTTCTGGGACGCAAGAGCGTGGGAGCGGGGAAACACATGTTGGGGACGTGTGGAGACCACCCCCAAATTTTAGGGAAATTCAAGGGGGGTGAGGGGGCGTCAAGGTCATTCAAATTATGAAAAATATAAAATATTATAAATCTCGGCAATAATAATTCATCCTATATAAATATGGTTTAAGCTACTCCTGGTAAATACAGTTTAATTCTTCAATGATTCAACACACTTCAACATTGTGTAAATCCATGGCATAGATGTTGTAATGGGGAAATGTAACCAGCGGACCCTATTTCTTCATGATTCCAGAGGACATCACATTATTTGAGGATTTCAAGTCCAACATACAATTACACAAGAGTGAACTATTAATCCTATATTGGGATCCTATTCATTAATAACAACATGTGCCCTCCTCCTCCAGGCTTTTAGCCCTTGCCTCTACCTTGAGTCTCGAAGTTGATCCTCGAAGGAAATTACTCACCACCCTACAATTTTGATGAAACTTCATAAACCAACATTAAAATAAGGTAGAATTAGAAAAAAAAATCCATGCTTAATAAGTGATTTTGCTTGACTAAAGGGTACATTTAGTTTAAGGTCGCAATAGAGGAGTTGAACAATTAGCACCACCAACATCAAGGTACATAGAGAGGTTGATGTGCTTGATTAAATGACAATCTCTTAACCTCATACATGATAAAATCAAGTGGAAACGTTGCAATCCTAAAATCCTGAAAAACTATTAAGTCTATTGAATCTGAATGGGATCTAAAATTCTACTTTTTGCATATGAACTCCGATGAGATTGGAACCACTCTCAAACATCCTGAAACAATTAATGGTAATGTTAAAAATTTAAGTAAAAGGATAGAAAATGAAAGATAAGGAAAATACCGCTTTTACTTTAAGAATTTAACGTTAACATTACTACTAGAGCGCCTAAGAGCCCCCCATTTCATAGGTGCGTGCTTCAAAATAAGAGGACGAGCTCCCCCCTGCCTTTCCTTAAGTTTCTCCAAATTGGGGACGTGAGGAAACGTTTCGGAAAAAGCCCCCAAGTCCTCGGGGCGTGGGGAGCGAGGGGGGCGAGCTCTCGACCTTTGGGGGCGAGTCCCCGTGGAACACTGGTTTTAACATGTTTGGATATGGCTTCCAGTCATATAGTGCAATTTATCACAACAATTTCTATACTTAGGCTTTCTCTTGATATAGCTTCCATGGATCTGTAATTGTTGTAGGCAAGGTTACAAAAACCGAACCGATGGACAAATTGGTTGACCCTCAGAATCGAACCCGGACCGGAATCGGTCAAAAACCGGGTAATAAACCAGATCATAAAACCGGTCCACCAAAAATACAAAAGCTACGTAATTTTGAAAAATTATATATATATTCATGAATCCAAACCATTATTCATAAATTTGAAAAAAGTGCTCTTGCTATGTGCCATCATATTGAGCATATTTTTTGTTTCAGTATAGACAGTCTTGAACATCAAAATATAAACAAAATCTTTATCTTGGTTATTATACTGTCACTGATTTCATATTACAGAACACTACTTGGAGCTTAACATGAAGACAGGACCAGAAACATAAAGACAATATATGATTCTTATGACATTGTGTGAACTCCAAGTCATCATTACATAGTGTTGCTTTCGTTCTATATAGAACTACAATATTGTTGGATGCATGATTTCTATTCCGACCCTGTTTACGAATTGTTTAATTATGTAAAATTTCAATCCTACGTCATATCCCATAAACCAGCCTATGGCTTGAAAAACATGGTGCAAAGGGACTGATTTACTATTGTTATAATCTTATACATATTCTGAACTCTTTCTAATGGAATTTATGATTTAGCAATTGGCTCTATGTCAATAAATAAATATTTGATTATTTGAGCATAATTCTGGATTTGTATTTTCTTTTGAGATGGAATATCTAGGATGTGAAAGTAATGTCTTAGCATGTTCCAAAACCCATTAGAATATTTTCCATTTTTTAAATGTAAACGTCCAACGAATGCTAGACACCAGTTCTTTCATTCTGTCTTCACTTAAACCACAATTTTACAGAAGGTAAAACATAAACATTCAACCAATGCTAGACACCAGTTCTTTCATTCTGTCTTCACCTGAACCACAATTTTACAGAAGGAAAAACATCATGTTATACAATGCATGCCAACTCAAAGTCGTGATTTATTTTGAGGATCGTTTCTCAATACACAATTTCTTTTGGACATGGAAAATACTAGGAAGTTTGGCAGTAGCTTGTTCTAAACCCATCAAAATATTTTCCATTTTTGAAAATTTAAATATTTGACCTTCTCCACTCAACCGGTCAAAACTGGAACCGAAACCGGTCAAACCGGTCAAAACCGGCTGATTTCGTACGGAACCAGTCATTTCTGGTTTGAGACACCGGTTTGAACCGGTGAGGCCCCAAAACCGGTCGGACCGACCGGTTTTACCGGTTCCGGTCTGGTTTTTGTAACGTTGGTTGTGGTGTGATCTTTCTTGGTGATCTGCAAAACCATGGTTTTAATATACTTTGTTTGGTTGCATAATTTTGTGGGGTTTGTTTAAGCTTGAGTGGGGTTTTAGGAGTGTGGACATCGATCTTCACGACCTTGATGACTATGTTATCTTCTTGGAAGGATGGATTGCTATTTAGAGGTTGTGGGTAGAGATAATGACTAGACATTGAGCATTGGACTTGCAGATCCATTTTGCTTAATTGTGGGTACATCTCGATAGTGTTGCTAATGAGTGATATTCGAATATGGGATGCCCTAAAGTCAGAGCTCATGAAGAGGAGAAGAGGGAGGAGCATATTCTTCTGGAATGTGCTACGCACTAGAGATGTTGTTCCAATGAGGCTAAGCCTAGAGCAAGGGGTCAATTTTTTTTATTGTATGGATATTTGGATTGAGGATTGTTTACTCTCTGGATTGGTCATGGCCAATCCCCTTGGTTTCACTCTCAAAATTACTTGGTTTAATGGTTTTGCTGACTACCCCTTCGGTGTGATGATATCTCCACCATGCAGGGATTTTAGCCCATGGGTTGGCTCTTCAGGGCTTCTGGGGATGACCCACTAGAGCACATGACCATCTTGGTTTTATTTATGTAAAGGTGATTGCGAGTTGTAAAGGGTTGTTTGTTAGATTTTCATAACTTTTAGCAGTATCATTTTAATCTCTTTCAACTTTATGTCCGTTATTAACTTCATCCCACCATTATAGCGTTATTCATTTGCAGTAGAGATAAAGACAAGGATCACTAAAAGATAACCATGCACAAGACACACAAAGATTTTCACTTGGGAAACCCAAACGAGAGAAAACCAAACAAACTTTTCTCTGAAGAAAATCAATCCAATACAAGAACAATACTAATCATAAAGATGAAGCCCTAGTACAAGAGTGTGCTCTCCTTCCACAAGAAACCTGAGAGAGTGAGAGATAATAAAATAACCCAAAAAATTCGCTTCACTTCGATCTTCACTTGTTCTCCTTGAGAAGTGCACACCACTTGAGAGAGTGATGAGCTTGCTTGGATGTGAAAATGAAGTGTGGAGGCACTTTATTTATATTCTTCTTTGCACTAGAAGTTTCTATAATTAGGCCGGCTTGTACTTTTATTTATTCTTTATTTATCTTTCAAGCCACCTTGTCAATTTGTCTTCTAGGGTCCAAGTTCCCCCTTTCTCTAGGGTATTTTTCCTTTCTTGTCTCCTGCTTTATTTGGGACTTCTTCAATGGATTGTCTTGACTTCATGGACATTTCTTCATCATGAAAAAGTTCTCCACATTGATGTCTTATCATATGTGGTCATATTCTTACCCAAGAGCTCTAATGTTTATTTGACCATACTCTAAGAAGTCATAGACACTTCTTAGAGCCAATTGTCAACTTCAACATTAGATTAGATTTTTTTCGAATATACAAGGAGATTAACATAGACAAGTCATTTCACTCTATTAAGAATATATCACTTCCGTTACAGAGCACTCCCACACATTGAGTAGGCAATGTGACCTATAACCTACTACCACCCAAGTCACACATGAATGGCCCTAGGCCAAGTATTCAAGCCCTTTACTCATCTAGTCAACACATGACTAATCAAGGCTACAAATGGGCCATTCTCTCCACAGGTCGCGAACCTATAAGAGAATGACCTGCAAAATGTTTGCTCGATGTTGGAAACTCATGAGAACATCAACACTGTTATCTTTTATTAGTACATCTTCTGCACCCACTTGGAGCTATTTTCAACATCCAAAAATCCCTATTCTAGAGATACTAGCCTATGGCGCCATCCTTCTAGCAGATGAGCCTACAAGCCTTGGAAGGGGGGAGGGGAGGCGTTGAGGGACACACATCATTTTGGGGTTAGATGGGGCATGATATCCCCCCTTGGCTCACTATTTCATCCAAAGAAGCCTTTTCTCAACTTATTTATCTTATTTTTACTATTTGTATATTTTGGGGTAAAATTCCTTAATTATGTAGAATTTACCTTTAAAATATTCTTATTTTATTTTTTAGAACTTGTAGCCTCAAAATTGAATATTTGAGGATGAAATAGTATAAATAGACATCCTCCTCTCATTGTAAAATCATAAGATAAGGATTCTAATATGAAATTATTTCTTTTTCTCTTACTCTTTGAGTCTTCTTGGTGATGCACAATTCTCTTAGGATTATCTTCTTTGCTTGATGGTGGATGGATGAATGATCTAGTGCTTCTTTCTTGTACATGCTATGATTGATGCTAGAATTGTTTGAATAACATGTGCACAAGTGTGACTTAAAGGTGTATTCTTTGCTCATCTCTTATTGAATGTTGGTGAATAATGTTACTATGTGGATTGAATAGTAGTTTTATGTTGCATTTTCTTTGACTTAGGGTTTTTTTACCAATATTCTATCAACTTTGTACGAAGGAAACATCTTGCATAAGGGTTTCCTTTTGCTCTTGGGGTCTTGGACTTCTCCACTTTCCTTAGTTAGGCTCACCTACCGAACCTTAGGGGTTGATAGGCGATGCCCTAGCTTGCAAGTGCTAGAGGAACATCTTAAGAGGGACATTAACCATAGATCTCTCAATGTCCTAGGGAGTGAGACAATAATCATATTCCCTTCTCTTGTCATCATTTTACTCATAATTTCAACATTTCTTGTATTATAGTTTAGCTGCATTTTTTCTATAGTTTGGTTGTACTTTTATGTCAATAAACCCTAAAAATTAGAAAATTCATAGCTCAAAAAATGGCCAAGTTTGTAATTCTGGTCCTCCTTATAAATTAGCCCTAGTGGATTTATCCATTGATCTTGAAGGGTGTCCTTATTTTATGTATAGAAAACCCTAAAAATCATATATTGTAAAAAAAACTCTAAAACCTTAATATGTTAAATCTGGTCCACTCCTTAATTTTGCCTTATTTGATTTGTTCATAGATCTTGAAGGGTATCCTCATTCTTGGAGTTGCCTCGAGAAACATGAAAACCCAATATCTCCCAAACCTTATGCAACATTTTCCTTCTAAGGCCTCATAGGGCCTCACTTTTTCCTGTTTGTCCATCTCCTCTCGAGGGCGCACTTTTTTGAGGTGTCCCTTGGCTTGTGTGAAATTCATTGGTAAATGTGGAGTTGTGCTAGAAATCATTGATATTTGTTATATTGGACAAGTAGTTTTTGAATTAAATCCTTAGTAGATCAAGTTGTATTTTCAATTCATTGATTGACTCCATATAAGGCACCGATCTATGCTATAAAGGTTGTAGATAGGTATATGCTTATTGGTGTTTGCAAGTTTCTCAAGAGAGCTCTCCCATGGGTTCAGGAGTTACCCAAAGTAGTTGAGAGGTTGAGCTGAGGTGACATTTGGGTATAGTTCTCTCCCATGCTTACCATTCACTAGCATACACATCACATTGTGCTCAAATTTGGGACTACTAGTTTGAGCGATAGTAGAATGGACGGTTGTAGTGGTGGTTGTTTGGATTCTAATTTTGTACCTATCATACTTGGTTAACTTGAGGAGGACTCAACGAATAGTGGTGGGGGTTTGTTGGGCCCTAGTTGTGTGTGAATACAACTATGGCTGCTTTGTTCAATGTATGGTCATTAATTATTAGTGGGATTATGCACATTTTTGGAAAAATAAAAATGTGAAAAGGGTTTCTTATGTAAGTTGAGAGAATGTAGCATTTATTGCCCACCTCTATCGGGTATTGTATAAATAAGGGTTTTTTTGGGAGGTTTCGAGCTATTTGGTCTTGTAATAACCCCTCTCAGTTTCAAGAAGTTGTGGGTGCATCGTAAAGTGACGGGAGTGAGTTGTTTAGCTCCTTTGCCCCCAATGCGAAGGGAGTCATATGTACTGGGGTTTTTTTGAGTATAATAAAGTAGATCCAAAGATTAATTTAGTACTTGTTGTGTAATATGTGATTTGTTTAATGAATAGTTGCAAAATTCTTGTCGCTGGTTGCATAATTTAGAGTTTTAATATTTCAATAATTGTGGGCAATGTGAGAAATGTCAATAGTGGTAACTCTACCACATGATCCATAGAAAGTATGTTTACAACATCTTTTTAGTTTGGTATTCACCTTGAGCTCTACACTAGGAATTCACACAAAACATATTTGCAACATTTACATTCAAGATCATTTATTTAAAGCTCTCATGGATGGACTCCCATCATTATAATCACACATTTACAATTTATACAAATTATGATCCAATACCTTCCAAGGGTCAAAACCAGGGTATTACAAATATATAGCATAACGACCCTTCAAAACATCCCACCCAAAGCAATTTGGGCTCTGGATACCACGTTCAAAATACTTAAGAATCAAGAACATTTAGTTACTATATTGTAAGTACGGATAACCATGTTTTTATTGCATTATCTTTTGCCAACAATCATCTTAGTGCTAATATCAACAAGTAGATACATAATAATATTCTCTTAGACTCCTCTCGAAGTGAGCAATGGAAATGGTGTTGATAAATCACACACAATGAGACATAATTGCAGAACTTAAGAGTATATCTACATACATTGATGATATATCGTGAGTCATTCCCCTTGGCGATATATCGCTGCTAAAAAATCGTGACACATACGACATTTTCAACATATTGCAATATATAGGTGATATATCACAATATTATGGAAAACATCGCTCTGCTAAAATAATTCATGAAATTTGGGAAATAAATTAGCGGTTTAAGTTTTTGGCAGTGTTATTAGAATCAAACATATTAAATTCTTAACGTAATAATTGGTAATATTTAATTCTTAAAGTAAAAGTCACATCCTCCTTATCTTTCATTTTCTATCATTTTACTTAAATTTTTAACATTACCATTAGTTGTTTCAGGATAATTGAGAGTGGTGGGTGAATCCATGAAGATGGGTGTCTATTTTGGGGGGTCTTATGAGAAAATAAATTTGATTTTTTTATGTTTTTCAACTTTGGGTGAACGAAAGTGATATTTTCGTTTAGAATTTCACTTTCAAGCACCTTTCAAGTAAAAACAAAACTTTTAGAAAATTATGTTAGCTTTCTATTCATAATTTTTTGAATTTTTTTTATTGAAATTTGATATGTCGTTTCGGAAAATGTTTGGCAGTGTGTCCTTATAAAATGAAAGGACTAAAAAATAGTCATGTTTGGTTGCACCCGTAAAATCATTGTTAAAGTCGTGTTTTGCAAAAAACAAATATGCTACGACAATCTACACAGAATATACTATTGCGATGACTATAACTTTGTAACCAACAGATCTATATACTAATTATAATATTTTTTTGAATTCGATCAATGAGAAAACTTTGTCGGTTTTAAACATGTTTTTGGTTGTGCCACTTTTCTCTCAATTGACTATAAAACTTAAAAGTCTACGAATGCGCTTTTGAAGTAGACACTCCAATTAAGTGCACCATATTTGTTTCAATTTTTTTGGTGATGTATTTTTAAAGTTATATATTTTTCATTTCACCGCATTTTGAAAGAGATGAAACTAAACTTGACACATGTTAAGAAACAAAAAAAAGAAATATCCGATCTCACATATACACAACAAAATCTATACCTACGGAAAGTAGATTTAATGACGAAACTAAAGGTATCAAGTCCGATAGTCGATTTGTAGTGTAAGGCATCCATTTTACCTTTTGAAAATGGAGAAACCTGAAAACTGTGCAGGTTACAGGTTTCAAAGGTTATTCGGCTGAATAATGTTTTTCCGTAACGGAGATGTTACAAACAAGGTTGTTTGTCCGAAAAACTGAGTGCAAAAAAAAATTCGTTGGCTGGAAAAAAAACCGTATAAGTAAAACGGAAGAGCCTCATTATTTTCGCACCTCTTCATTTCGTATAAGTAAAACGAAAGAGCCTCATTATTTTTGCACCTTTTCATTTCGTATAAGTAAAACAAAAGAGCCTCATTATTTTATCACCTCTTCATTTCGTGTAAGTAAAAGTATTTTTGAAGGAGTTTTCAGAGGAGATTTCTTTTGCCAAAGGGTTTTTAGAAGATATTTTTCCTCTTATTTATTTTCAAGGGGTACATTCAAAGAGTTTTTTCCCAAGGCATTTTTGCCAAAGATTTTGTGTTTTAAAGTATTTTTGAAAAGAAGTTATTTTTTTGCAAGAAGTTTTTTCATAGATTTTTTTTTTAACATATTTTTCCAAAGTAGGTTATTTCTTTGCAATGGGTTTTTTTCGAGAGAGTTTTTTTTTCAAGGTATTTTTGCAAAGGAGTTATTTCTTTACAAGGGGTTTTTTTTCCAAGGTATTTTTGCAAAGTAGGTTCTTTGCAATGGGTTTTTTCCAAAGAGTTTTTTTGCAAAGGAGTTTTTTTTTCCAAAATATTTATATAAGTTGTTTTTTCAAATAAGGTTTTTTTTCAAATAGTTTTTTTTTTCCAATTGTTTTACAAAGAATATTTCTTTACAAGGTGTTCTTATTTTTATTTAAGGGTTTTTCAAAAGGAGATTAAGAAATCATGGGAAATAAAAGAAACCGTAAAAAAAAAGTTATCGTAAACGTGATGACAATGCTAATAGGGAAAAACAAAAACTCAGAAATACAGCCAAAAGAGCAAGGGTTGCAGAAACGGAAAAAATAATTGAAGATATAAGAACATATTTACATGACACTGTTGATGAAATGGAAATTGAAAATATGGTACAAGAAGAACAAATGGAAGTTGAAGAGACCATTGTTGAAGATATAAATAATGATTTACATGTTAATGTTGATGAAATCAATATTGAAGATCAAAACCAAGATCCAGAAATTGGACCTGGTATGTATATATCATGTATTTTAGAAATTCATTTTTTATAATGAATTATTTTTTTGAACATATGTTAAATTAAATTAAATTTGATGTATAGGTGCTTTCACCATTGATGATGAAATGTTAGAAGACATTGATTGCGACAAATATGAAGAAAAAATACCCATACATGTTGCACGATATTGTGCTACAAAAATTTATGATGATATTCTCAAGGATTGTTCAATAGCAGGACAAGCACAAATTTTGAGATGTTTATTGGTGTCCAAAAAGTTAGAAGGTGCTACGTCATTATTGGGTATTCACAAGGCGACAAAAGAGTCGAAACTAAAACATAATGTGATAGAAAATATAGGTGATGCAATAAAAAAATTTGAAAAATCCAGAAAGAAAGATACCGGTGCTGCACGTAGAGCAATTCAGACAGCAATTGTTTCAGCTAGTACTAGACAAAAACGTTTGACAACACAACTAGCACAAGCAATTGGAACCTCAAGAAAGAAATTATACAAACATAGCAAATTCATAATGCAAATAGATGAAAATGATTAACTTGCTTGCTGGGCAATTATTTGTAGACAACCTTACAAAGATAGAATGGGAGAAGGTGTTAAAGATATTGTATAGAAATATTGGTTGGAACATGCTCGAGTTTCACCAAATTCAAGGGATGTGATGCGACAAAGAGTATCATGAAATGTATATGAAAGCCGTCCAAAACATATAATGGAAATGACACAAGTACAATTGTTCAATAAATTCAAGGAAGATCATCGTGGAATTGATATGTCGATCACTACATTTGTGCAACAAAAACCATGGTATGTTAGACCTATTACTATATGTGACACATGTTGTCATTATCATGTACAATTTCAATTATATTACGACACGTTTCTTGAATTTGGTAAAATGTTTTAGACAAATTCGCCACCTCCGCCCACAGTACGTGAATTTATATCTCAAACCCTATGTGAGAGAAATCATAATGAAGTATTTTATAATAAGAAATGCGTCAATGGAAAACATTGTCATGGTGTGTAAATCTTGTTTTATTCCACAATAAATACCCTATCGATAATGATCAGTCGCTTTCAAATGTAACCATTGATTGGAGAAGATATGAATACAACATTTATTCTACAAGTTCTAGTGATGCACATTCCAAAAGAATTGAATTGCGAGAAGATAAAATATGTGTGACAGATTTTCTCAAGAAATTTGAAAGTGAAATTTATAAATACACCAATCATTCACATAGAGCACGATGGCAAGACCTTCAATTCAAACATTCCCGTGAAAATTTTCCATATGGAAAAATTTTGTCTGTGGTTGATTTTGCAGAAAACTACACATTTGCTGCACAAAAAGAGATTCAAAGTGAATATTATCATTCTGACCAAGTTTCGATATTTGTCCATGTTCTACATAGACATTCTCAACAAGATGTTGATGGCATTGAAAGCACTTGTGACAATCGAGATGTGTTTAAAGAATATCACTTTTATATCAGCGATGATCGTATACATGATACACATTTTATTCAACATTGTATTGGAAATTTTTTCTATGATTTACTAAAAAGTCGTAAAGTTAAATTCAATGAATATTGGATATGGTCAGATGGATGTGCGGGACAATTTAAATCTTCACAATCATTTTTTTGTTATGTTGACTTCATAAAGCAATGAACATTAAACATCGTTGGAATTTCTTTGAAATTGGACATGGAAAAGGTGAACATGATGGTGCAGGAGCATGCGTAAAAAGAGCACTTCGAAGATGGCAAATGAACCATTCTTCTAGATGATTCCATTTAGCTGCAGAGGTTGTCCAATTGTGTAAATCAAATCAAAGCCATGATTGTAGTCAACAATCAAAAGATGTGCATAGGTATGTACATTATTTTTTTTAATTTATATTAATTGTTAATTTTAAAAAATGTATGTACTAAGATTGAAGTATTTGCACACTAACATTAAAAGTTTTTATTTGTGATTTATCATTTATTGTGTAAGTTTTTTTGGCTTGTTGGGGTCCAATATATATATAGATCAATACCATACGAGACTAGCACCATACATGGGACTAGAAAACTTGACTCTATTCAAACAAAATCCTTCAAAAACGTGTTTGCATTTAACAGTAGAAAGCAAACATGTTTTTGTCATATTTGCACTAAAAATGTTGAATCTATAGAAGTTTGTGAAAACATAATAAACAACTACGTAAAACATTGGAAACACATAGAGATTAATCCAAAAGGGAAAATGCCACTAGCAAGCATGGAAGAATTAGAATCAGAAGAAATAAAAATATCATCTGATAGCGATAGAATTTCAGATCTTGTTAGAGAAGGTAATGATGTTGTTGATTGTTCAATATTGTCCATCACCTTATGTTTATATAGTCAATTTAATTCACTTAACTCCAACGCCAATTGTAATTTGCACAGGAGATATTTTCGATGTGATTACACCTTTAGACAACAACGAAAATGTAAAATATTATTTGATGCGATGCACTGAAGGAAAAATGAAGTTATTGGAGGACTACAATGACAACGGATTTACATACGAGAAAGGATCCATCATTTTAAAAGACTATTTTTGTAGCAGACCCATATGACTGAAAATTATGTCTACTTTCAGGATTATGAACCCGATGTTATATGTTGTCAGTATAGTCATTTAGTATGTGCATCTCGAATAAAATTGGTATAAGTTGCATAAAATAAAAACTTAAAAAATAAAAAATGGAAACTGTCCAAATATGACCATGAACGGATAATTGAGGACGGAATTCCATTGCGATGTTTTTAACTATATCATTTCTTGTTTTATGTTAAGATTGGCTATCATGAAGTCATTGAACTTTAATTTATTAAAATTCAGAATCAAGTTGCTAATGTTATCTTAGTAATAAAAAAATATTAGAATTCAAAATCAAGTTGCTAATGTTACCTTAGAAAATTTATGGATTGAGCTATAATTTATTAGAATTCAGAATCAAGTTGCTAATTTTACTTTAGTAAATAAAAATATTCCTATCAAAACTTATTAACATTCCTAACCATTCACAACATTTACTCATACATTCATATATTTACGCCTATCAAAACTTCCTAACATTACTAACATTTCCTAATATTCATTTCTAACATTCCACACATTGATTCCTAACATTCCCCACATTGATTCTTAACATTAGATTGCATTTAACATTCCTAACATTCCTAAAATTATCAACTTTTCAACACTAAAAATATGTTACATATACAAACATACATAAATTTACTAATACATACATTCATATAATTGCACCTATCTAAACTTCCTAACATTTCCTAACATTCATTCTTAATATTAATATATTTACACCTATCAAAACTTTCTAGTTCCTTTCCTAACATTCATGTATATTTGCACCTAACAAAACTTCTTAGTTCATTTTCGAACATTTATTCATAACATTCATGTATATTTGCACCCATCAAAACTTCCTAACATTCCAAACATTTCCCTAACATTGATTTCTAACATTCCCTGGACATTGATTCCTAACATTCCCCACATTGATTCTTAACATTAGATTGCGCCTATCAAAACTTCCTAACATTTCTAACATTCATAAAATTCTCAACATTCATATATTTACACCTATCAAACTTACCTAACATTCCTAACATTCATAAAATTCTCAACATTCATATATTTGCACCTATCAAAACTTCCTAACATTACTAACATGTCCTAACATTCATTTCTAACATTAACATTTCCCATGCCCACATTCACTCCTAACATTTCCCATGTTCATTCTTAACATTAGCATTCCTCATATGTTTATTCTTAACAAATTGGATTGCTTTCATTCTTAACATTAACATTCCCCATATTCGTTCTTAACATTGCTAACATTCCTAACATTTACATATACATGTATATAATCCAAAAAAAAATACCTAAGATCAATGTATGTATGTATATAATCCAAAAAAACAATCATGAACATGTGAATTCAATGTACATGTATATAATAAAAAAAACAGTCATGAACATGTGAGTTCAATGTACATGTATATAATAAAAAAAACAGTCATGAACATGTGTATAATCCTAAAATTAAGCTCCTCGATGTCTGAATCAAATAAGTCCACCACTATCCTCCACTAGGGTCTTCCCTTGGACTCATAACAATCTGAAACATGTATAAAAACATATTATGAATATAATAAATTATTTAAACAATTTTAAATTAAAATCAAAACATTAAAACATTAAACTAGTATATAGAAGATCAATATAATTATTAACAAAATTACCTCAAATTCTCTATCATTTAATGGAGTCTTTTCTTTGCCTCTAAAAGGCGGAGGAGACCCAAGCTGCAGCATGTATAAAAATAGTTTATAAATCTTACAAACTATTTAAACTATTTTAAACTAAAAAAAAAAAAAAATATTAAACTTACAATTCCACCACTATCCTCCAATGGAGTCTTCTCTTTGCCTCGAAAGATTGAAGAGACCCAAGCTTCAACATATTTACAAGCAATTTACAAATGTCAAAAATTATTTAAACCAATTAAACTTATATATCAGAGAACGATTTGGGTAATATTACATGCCTTGAAGAAGAAACATGTAAAACATTACTACTTTTGCTTCCTCTAAATTTTATGTGTAGATGTGTAGATATCAGTCGAGGAGTAATATGAGTCATATATTTGATCAATCATATCTATAACTCCAAATACTCCATGACCCATATCTACAAATAAAGATAAATGACCCTTTTTTTATATCAATGACACTGCAACCATAGATGATAAGGAGGAATCATCTATACCACTATCGCCACGGTGATGATCAAATGAATGTGAACTATACAATAAGCTTGAATCTGGAGGTGAAGTAAATAATCTTTGATTTTCATTTCGGACACCAACTCCCGAAAAATGTGATGACCTCTTACGCTTATGTCTCAAAGGCCGTTCTCTTTCCATTGGATATGATATCTACAAGTTAACAGAAATATCAATTTCTACATGTTAATTAATCAACTTCAAAGACCTAGCTACTATAAAAAACTAAGATTTCAATAAGGACCTAGATATCCCTAATATTATCTAATAGTTCTTTAAATTATTACATCTAATTTATTATCTATTTCTATTTGATATGATATTTACAAGTTTACAAAAATATGAATTTCTATATGTTAATTAATCAACTTCAAAGACCTAGCTACTATAAAAACTAAGATTTCAATAAAGACCTAGATATCCCTAATATTATCTAATAGTTTTTTAAATGATTATAGCTAATTTATTATCTATTTCTATTTGATATGATATCTACAATATTACACAAATCAACTCATATTATGTTCAAATTCTACATGTTAATTTCTCATCTTCAAAGACTTAGCCACTAAAACAACTAAGTTTTTAATAAAGACCTATATGTCCTTAATATTATCTAATTAATCAACTCATAACATATTCAAATTCTGCATGTTAATGCCTCAACTTCAGAGAATTAGCTACTATAAAAACTAAGTTCATTAGAGGAAATTTCAACTCAAAATGGGCCTTTTAACTTTAACTCAAATTCCATGTCATCATGTGTTAACCAATGAAATTGCTTTAAATTTGAAATACTGTATAGGTCTTAAACACCTTTTTAATATAAATTTGGGGATAGGTATCATAAAAAAACTACTTTTTTGTTTGTATTTTCGACATATCTCCTCGTGTTTTTACTCAAATTTCGATCGGAAGAGCTCATTAGATGCAGAATTAAATTCCGAAGCCAACGAGTACCCACTCGGCATACTTTTGACGGACCCCGCTACCCCAAAAACAAGAAATACTTAAAAAAACATGATGATGATGTCATCATCACATTTTTTCAGGTATTTCTTATTTTTGGGGTAGCAGGGTCCGTCAAAAGTATGCCGAGTGGGTACTCGTTGGCTGCGGAATTTAATTCCGCATCCAATGAGCTCTCCCGATCTAAATTTGAGTAAAAACACAAGAAGATATGTCGAAAATACAAAAAAAAAGGTAGTTTTTTTCTTTTCTTCCTCTAAAATTAATAAATATTATTTTATTAATTTTTTTTAGGAGGCCCATTTTGAATTGAAATTTCCTCTAATGTTTATTACTCATATGTCCCTCATATTATCTAATTGTTCTTAAAATGAAAATAACTACACTATTGTTGGATGTATGAGAAATTAATGTAGCAATCTTTGTGTTTTTTATGTGTTTTAGATTTTTAAAACTACCTTTGTAATAAAGACCTAAATGTCCCTAATATTATCTAATAGTTCTTAAAATGAAAATATCTACACTATTGTTGGATATATAAGAAATTAATGTAGCAATCTCTGTGTTTTTGATGTATTTTAGATTTTTAAAATTAATAGAACCAATATCATCAAATTAGAAATTAAAACTACATTTCTTTATGTCAACTACAAATATTTTCATTATTCTATAAAATCATAAAAAATATCCCTTATGCTAAGTAAACTGATCAGAGTCAGAGTTGATGAACTCTGCATGAACAAAGTTGATGAACTCTGCATGGACAGAGTTTATCAACTCTGTCCACATAGATAGAGTTCATCAACTCTGTCCACATGGATAGAGTTAAGTTCATCACTTCATGTGAACAGAGTTAATCAACTCTGTCCATGGACAGAGTATTCATTCATGAACTTTGTTCATGGACAGATTTAATACAAATATCTTCCTTATTATACCTAAGAACTTAGATTAAAATTTTAAAAAATGCACAATATCTTAATATAATGATAAGTATAAATTGTAACTAATAAGCATTATACAAGTTATATGTTTCTTTTATGATTTAGATTAAAAATACATGAGATCAAACAGATCAGTAGTAAAAAAATCTGATGTTTTATGTGTAATAATGTTTTTTTTATGATTTATATTAAACCTACTGAAATATGTTTTGCGAAGTAAAGTTATCAGGGAAAGAGTTGATGAACTCTGCATGAACTATGTTTTTCTAAGTATAATCCATTGTCTTGTCTATTTGGACAGATTTGATTTACTCTGTCCACATGTGGACATAGTTGATGAACTCTGTCCAAATGGACAGAGTTCATCAACTCTGTCCATTTGGAGAGAGTTCTTCAACTCTGTCCATCTGGACAAAGTTCATGAACTGTCCATCTGGACAAAGTTCATGAACTATCTATCTGAGTGTTGATCAACTCTGTCCAAATGGACAGAGTTAATTAACTCTATCCAAATGTGGACATATTTCATCAACTCTGTCCAAATATGGATAGAGTTCATCAACTTCGTTAACATGGACAGAGTTCATGGATGACTACCTTCGACATATAGATATTAACTAAAATTAAAATTATAAGAATTATACAATACCAATTAACATATGCAAACTTTAACTCTGCAATACTACGACAAAAAACGAATGCCATTGACTACAACAAGAGATAAATCACATATTCAACGTTTCGAATTATAAAAGCAATTTCATAAAAAATTACCTGACAAGGGGCAGCACAGCAAGAACAGACCACGAACAGATCCTCCAAGAAAATACCACAAACACCACCACGAAGTGACCTCCATGAACAGACCTCCATGCCGAACAGACCTCCACGCCGAACATACCATCATGAAGCAACCAATACAAACAGACCTCAATGCCAAAAGGAAACTAGATAGTGTTTGGCCTCCACGTCGAATAGACCATCACAGCCTCCACGCCGAACAGACCATCACAAAGCGACCTCCATGAACAGACCTCCACGCCGAGAGGAAACTAGATAGGTAGCGGGGTGCCAAGATGATGTATGTACATGTCAGGAGGAACGGTGACGTGGACGGGGATGACGGGCAACAACAAACAAATCGGGTGGCGGGAGAAACATGATAGGATGAAGACAAATGAATGCAGGCGAAAACAATGAAAATGGGGCCGAATTTGACCTTTTATGCGAAATAATTATTTGGTTGAACAATTATGCAACCGAATACTTGTTCGGCCGAACAATTATTCGGCTGAATAATTATTCGGCCAAACAAGTATTTGGTCGCATAATTGTTCGGCCGGATAATTGTTCGGTTGAATAATTATTCGGCCGAATAAGTATTGAAACGACCGTAAAAATTACCGGCCGGCTATGCGTTCTGTCAAATTAAACGGTTCCCCGTTAAGGTTATTGGGCCGAATAAAGAATTCGTTATTTGACCGAATAATGATAGCTATTCGACCGAATAATGATAATTATTCAAACGAATAAATTCATTATTTGGTCGAATAAATATAGTTATTCAACCGAATAACGTCCGCTATGTTGTTTGGACACCCGATTCTCATGGAAGTGTTACCCAACTTCACGTTTTCACCTTGGTTCCAACCTCATTGGACTTCATATGCAAAAAGTAGAATTTTAGATCCTATTCAGAATTCAACAGACTTAATAGTTTTTAGGATTTCAAGATTGCAACATTTCCAGACGATTCCATCATGTATGAGGGTATCAGACTGACATTTATCAAGCACACCAACCCCTTTGTACCTTGATGTTGGTGGTGCTAACTATTGCACTCCTCTATGATGACCTTAATAAAAATGCACCCTTCATTCAAGCAAAATCACTTATTAATCTTGGGAACCTTTTTCTACCTCATTTTAACGATTGGATTAGGAAATTTTGTCGAAAATTGGAGGGTGTTGAGTTTGTTGACTAATGTCCTTGGAGGATTGACTTCGAGATTTGAGGTAGACACAAGGTCAAGAGTCTAGAGGAGTGGGGCATAGGGTGTTATTGATGAATATGATCCTGTTATAGGCAATGATTTTGATGATATGTAGATATGGGAGGAGATACCTCACATTGGATTATACCTTAGCTCCATTACCTTCCACCATAGCTTGAGCAGTTGGAGCTACTAATTCCACCCCAGGATCATCCAAAGCACCTATAGGACCATCTATTGCTTCCAAAGGAAGATTGATGGCCCTTGCCCATAAGAGGGGTAGAGGGAATTGATGATTCGTATTATTTATCATTGTACTATGTAGTATCTAGATGCCTCATGAGTCATGATGATTCATCGCATGAGATACATTTATTTTTATCTTTTGAGGTGATTTTCTATCATTCTATCAGGAACACATTTCCTTATTTTTAGTTTATCATCAATATGTGAGCATGATCCACCATCTGACATCTTATGCATTTTGTATATTAGTTGTATTTTCATATTTATGTAGAAACTTGTTTTTTTGATGTTGTTGTTGCTTTAGATGTTAAAATATTAAAAAAGTGGTTATTGTATATATTTGAGGTTTTATGACATTTGTTGACATTTTCTGATATTTTCATTGTTGTTGTCGATGAGTTATATTTCGAACCCTTGGCGATATATTCACTGAAACGATATATGTAACTTTGCTAAAGAGAATAGACATGCTCACATAAGTCTCATTCTATTCCAAATTCATTCAGACACAAGTATTTATAGACATTTAGTATACAGTGGGGACTTCACCAACTAACTATTTCACATTAAAGCCAAGTGGACACCTTCTATCTTCTTCCTACCTGACTTGACATTAAAGATTCCAAATATTTTTCATTTTCTAACCTTGGTCATCTTATATGTGACATTATCCCTAAATCTTCTTCCTTCTAAGTTCTGGTTTGTTTACACACCAATGGTACACGATTTAGTTGACCCCCCCTTAAAATAATCTTCAAATACAAATTATTTCCAACATTGTTGCATGCAGATCTTTTTAGATTTTCTAGACCATGATAACATATTCTGTATTCAAAGAATATCCTTAAACCCTAGGTAACTTTAAGCTTCACAACCTATCAAAACTGCTATATTCTATTGCTATAAATTGAAATAGACACTACAGAAAACATATAACAGAATTCTCATTGGTCTGTCCCAAATCACTTCACTGTTTATTATGGCAGATAGACATAACAACAATGATGTAGACAAACTATGCTTCTTTATTCTGAACTAAAGTAAAAAATGACTAATTTACCTTGAGCCCTCTTATATAACAGAAGAAGGTAATCTGGGGTTTACATTAAAATTAAATTCATCCCTTGGATCAATTCCCAACCCTTGGTGTATTTTTGGCCTCGGCATTAGTGCCCTCTCCCTAAGGCCAAGTTTATCTCATATGCTTTATATAAATCTAGACAAAAGCAACCTAAAATAAAACTCCCCTAAATCTAAAAAATCAACTCAACAACAGAAAAGAGACTAACTCTGGTGAATTTACAAGTCCTATTACCTGCACTTATCCTCTCTAGGTACTTTCTCAATTTATTGAGTAGGTGACTTATGTTTCTTTCTTAAGTCTAGCTTAGGAAAAAAACATTGATTAATTATATTGATTAATGTTAGCGAATGACTAAAGTTTTCTAAAGTGATTATTTAAGTGAATTTTATATTAAGTCACTTTGGAGATCGAGGGTTGGGGTTTTAGTCATTGAAATGTTATAAAAGAAATCATAAGGAAAGGAGAAAGACACACACAACAACATAATATCATTTTAAGATAGATATTTTCTCAAGAGAAGAGTGGGAGACTTAGTTGCTGAAGAGAAAAGAGAAATGTTTTGCAACAGGAAGATCTAGCTAAGAGAGAGAGAGAGATGTCTATCTAGCCGAATCGAGAAGAGTTGATCCGTACCAGCCACCAAGAGAGATCTATGCAACAATCATATAGGGTGATTCAAGGGTGACATAGGGGTCGATTTGTTAGGGGGATTGATTTTTTGAGGCTAATTTCTCAAGGGATAAATTTGTCCAAGAGAGTTGATTTTCTTCAGTGGCTAATTTTGCTAGAGGGGCCAATTTTCTTGAGGGGTTGAGTTACAGGTTCCATTGTTGTAAAATTCTGAATTTCTCTACGAGGCAATAAATAATAAAAGAAACATTGAATGTTGGTTTTTCCCCATTGGAGTTTTTTAGGGTACACACTTGTCAAATGTGATTGATTATTGTTTTATTCCAATACAATTTTATTGGTTAAATATCAATATATTTTTGTTTAATAATTTCAGTCGTAATCTACAACAATATTTTATTGTTGGGAATAAATATTTTTTGAGAATAAGGATCATATTTGGTATTGAGAAAATTAGCATGGTATTGGAGCTCTAAACTCTAAAATAAGGAAATTGATTTGACAAGGAGTTACACAAAAAAAATTCTCTAGTTAAGGTATTTGTTTGGATAGGACGACAACATTGGACTCAGGTTTGAAGACCATTTGGAGAGTGCATCCAACTATAGTTTATGGAAGGAGAGGATATCATTAGTGATAATGGAGAATGGGATTTGGGAGTTTGCTGATTATAAACTCACACCTCCTATTTGTTGGAATAATCAAAACCATCCCAAGACTTCGGATAAAATAATTAATCTTTTTGATTAATTCCAAGGTCCTACACTAGCTAGTTTGCACCCAATTCCATTTTTGAGAGTCAAAATTTCCAAAATTGCCTCATGGAGTGAGTTAAAAATATCATTGATAAGATTATTCCAACCCATAGACTTCCCATAATAGAAACTGTGCATTATTTCCTTATCCAGAGTTTCCAATTTTTTCTGCAGTTTTAAGGCAAACACTAAAGCTAGTTTTAAGGTAGACTGCCTTGTTTTTTATACCAATTCAACTCCCTTATTTTATTCATATAACAACATGATAAATTCAAATTTCCATCACTTATGAGCTGTACATACTCATTCAACAAATTCGTGAGCATCTTGACTGATTTGGAAAGTGCTTTATGCACTTATGGGGGATTTTGACTAGTTTAGTAAGCCTGCTTTTGTACTGATTCAAATAACAACCTAATGCTTTAGAATACTTGGAGTATATATTGTATAAGTAGCCTACATCTATTCAATAGGTTGGTGTAAATTAATATCATCAACAGTTTGTGGATTATCACATTTTCAGTCTCCTTCTTGAGTGTTTCTTGCATATTTTCAAGCAATTTTGTCAGTTCAATTGTTATAAGATTGGGATAAATTTCCACATGGTATTAGATACTTAGTAGCTCGATTGTTCTCCTCTTCAATTTTATTTTGCAAGGTCGACATCACTCACTGGGAGCACATACTTTCTAGTCAAGGGCGCAGTTGTTGAAGAATGGATCAATCTCAACCAATCTTCTTGACTCCATTCAATTACTTCGAATGGAAGGAAATGAATGATATTATGATGAGGATTAAAGGCCTCTTCAGAGTGACCATGGAAACTGAAGCTGAGCCTAATGCAGCAGCAGAGAATATCAATTGGCATAATATGAGAGATGAGGCATATGGTCTCTTATGTCTCAACATTTCCAGAGACCTTCTATATCATCTTGATGGTCTTACATCACCGAATGAAGTATGGGAGAAACTTCAAGCTTTGTTTGGGAAGACATATAAGATGAGAGGTTACCAACTGGAGAATGAGATGATAGCACTGAGTCCAAGCAACTTCGAATCCTTACAAGTCTACTTCTCAAAATTCGAATCACTTGTTTTGCAGCTAAAATAGTGTGTCATTGACAAAGAAGATGAACAACTAATATTGGCCATCCTTTCGAAGCTTGGCCCTGATTAATCAGTATTTTTTTTGACCTTCCATGCCTCCAAGTTAACAACTCAAAATTGGAATATTCCTTTACTGGTAGATTTCATGGAATCCTTGAATCAGGAGCAAGACAAATGGTCTTGATGGGCACCATCAAACCTTCCAAAGATCAAGCTTTGATTGTTGATTGCTGGATATTCCAAGGTAATTCCAAATATAAGAAGAAGGCTAAGAAGCCTCCAGATAAAAAAAGAGGCAAGGCCAAGTCTCAAGAGGAGTCCTCAAACTCCAAGAACAAGAACTTTCAGATGAATAAAGGTAAAGGTGAAGGCAACAAGTGCGGATACTGTGGTAAGGGATTTCATCCTAAGAGATCTTGCATGAAGAAGCAGATAGATATGTTGACTCAACTCCTATAGAAGAACAACATATCCCTCCTTCATGTCGCAAGCAAGAAGGAAGGAGGATCCAGTGTTGACACAATGGGGGTTCACTCTCTGTTGACACAAAAAACACCGCGATCTCCCAGAGAACCAACCCAGACAGGTTTTACCTCATCCAACAACACCTGTAGAGCAGATGAAGTCTCACCCAAGATTTTTTAGGGAGAACTGTTGGAACCAAGTTTCAGCAGTGTGAAGGAGGACCATGCATCTACTTATCAACTCATTGTAACATTATTCAATGGGTCTAATTATTTAGATTATCCATTAACGAAATCATGTCATCATTCACTAGATCACATTGGCATACTTGAATCAAAGCAAAGCCATCGATGCATAAATAGATCTAACATTGTATCATTATTCATAGCAGAGAAACATCACATCATTCACAGACACACATAGCATTCACATTTATATGGCAGAAAACATGAAAATAGAAAGATAGAAAAAGACGCAATGGTTCTGCTAAATCTTCGTCATGTCATATTAACCTTTGTAGTAAAACATAGATTCTCCAAAACAGTTCCTCAGTTCACATACACAGAACTAAGGATCACAGTTCATCCCTAGATCTTAGTCCTCAAAAACAGAGTAACAAGCCAAGAAAAAACCTCTGCCGAGAAGCTCCAACAATTTCAATTCTAAATCTATTTATAGGATTGTGCCTTTACATTGGTGTTCCACTTAAGCCAACTTCCTAAGTACTTCTTAACAGAATCTAAAAAATAATGACCACAATCCACATACTGTGGTCCAAATATACAAAATATGACCAAAAAGCATAAATTATAGTTAATCCTCCTTGCGCACCATTTTCCACCTTGCAAAACATCCACGATGCTACACAACTAACTTACCGTTAAAATTGCCTACCAACAAGCCCCCAACACAATCTCATGGCTCTCCCTCGAGCCACATTAGCTGGAAATAGTGTATCCGCTGATCTTCACCTTGAAGTCCTCATACTGTTGGGTGATTTATCTGACCTGTTCCTTGTTGTTTTCGCTAATTTCCCGACTCTCTGTCACTTTGCGCTCTAATGGATGCTCGATGATCTTGGCAGTGACATACTTTTTGCCCTCCTCAACGTTTCACATCACTGAAAATGCCTTGAATCATTGAGATTTGTGCTCCGATGTATTGGAACTCGTCTAACTGTGTTGCATGCCTCGGCTGACAGTCCCTGGCCTTGATGATGCATAGTTGTAACGCCTTTAGAGTTAGCTGCCTTCATGACCTACACAACCTATGGCATTGCTTTGAGCAATGTATTCAACGCAGCTAACTGTTCTTCGGCTTCCTGCAACTGCGGTGTAAGTTGTTCTAGTTGCGCATCCTAGACTATACTGCCCTAAAATTGTGTAATCACGTCAGTGACTCGCTTTGCTTCTTGTTCCAGTTCCTCCAGTTGTGTCTCCAAGTCCTCAATGGCACTCTTCCTTTCCCCAACCTTCTCCGCTGGTGTGTTTGGATCCACTATTGCGTTTAGATCATTGTTTTGGTGCCTTAACTGTGCACTTATGACCCCAATCCACTCTGCTTTTGCCTCTGCGTCCAAGTCCTCAGTGTTTTCTGGCACTTGCTGACAAGCAACTGAAACCGCGTTCTCTAAGCGCACTCCGCTGTCCCAGAGTTGTGTTTTCTCCATTGTCAGTTGATCTTGTTTCCTCTTGAGCTACTCAATCACCTTCGTTGTCTCCTCATCCACCTATCTTGCTCCTTCTTCACTGCCTTGATCTCCTTCTGTGCTTCAGCCTCTTTCTCCTATGACCTCAAAAGGTGGTCACCAATTATCTGTTCTCTGTTTGCCAACTCCTGATTGGAAACCCTCTGCAACTGCACCAATGTTTGGGTTGACAGTGCATTAATGTCCACTGAAAGATCCTGCAATTGTTGAAGTGAGGTGTTGAGGTCCTCAATGTTGGTCTTGATCGCATGTGGTGGAATTTGCACATTCCTAATCTGCATCCCAGTGCTGATCGATCCAACCTATTGCATAGTGGTTTCCTTCAGTACCTTATTTAAAACTGGATTAAACAATGAATCAAGACGAGTTTTTACCTCACCAAATTTGTCTATCGCTTGCTTCTTCATTTGTCCTCCTGCCGCATCAGTTGCTTTTGTAATGGCCATGATAATACGACTCAAATGCTCCTCATTCACTGGTGTTGCGCTGCTGGTTGTACCCTGGTCCTGTCTCTTCTTCATTTGTGATTCTTCAAAAGATTCTATTGACTCTAAATCTTTCATGGATAGAGATTCAAAATATCTTCTCAGAATTTGCAACTTGGAAGTCTTTACCTTGCCCAAGCTTTGATATGTGGTCTCCAATGTGTCCCATGCCTGTTTAGCGTTAATTGTTGCTGCTACTATTGGGAGTATGCTTTCATGCATGGATTGATGTATGTAGAACAGAGCTTTTGCATCTTTCTTCCTTTGTTCCCTCAAGACATCTTTCTCAGCTTGTGTGAGATTGTTATATGCTGTCTAATCTGTTGGTTCTACATAACCATGCTGGAAAATTTCCTAGACATCTTGAGCTTTGAACAAAGCCTTCATAGTTAGAGACCAATATTCATAATTCTTTCTTGTAAAAATTGGAGTTTGCAATGAACCAGAAGTAGAAGCCATTTCTAATTTTCCTTAGAAAATTATTTTTCCACTTTTAAGACAAGATTTCTTTCCTAAACCTTGCTATGATACCAGTTAGAAAAAAACTGAGCTGACAAAGTTGAGTTATTATTAAAATTTCACGCCGACCTCTTTTTCTTTTTACTTATTTGGTGAAATTTGTCTAAGTCCTACTAGACAAGTTTATCAATATGGTCGGACTTAAGGACCCAACTCTTTTAACTATACAAGATTTTTACTTGTCGACAGGTTTTACTTCTACAACTTGCCAGTTTTACAACTTAGACATAACTTAACGGACAACTTGTCGGTTTTACTCGATCTATTTTACTTGGACTCACTTGCTCTAGTTTGGTTTTAGTTGGAATTTACAAATAATATTTCTTAGTCTAAAAGACTTAAGAAATTACAAATGTTTTTTATCCACCAGTAATATGAAGTAAAAACCGACACAATCAACAATTCAACAAAACTATAAAAACATATAACCAAACATTTAGGAAGACTTGAGTGGACCACTGTGGTGTAAAACCTGGAACTTTCATGGGAGAGAAATTTATGGATTCTTTGATCTTTCACTCAAGCCGTAAATGTAAACAACATTTACTCAAGTAACTTTGGAAAGAATGTGCGGCTAAATAAACATGCATTCAACCATAAACTATTTGATTTATATAACTTGTTAGAACATAAAAAAGAACTATATTGTTGTAAATGCAAACTTGAAATTTACAGAAATGTTTAACCTTTTATAGAGCTTCTGCTCTTCACTCTTCAAACACACTTGAGCTTCAACACAATTCTTTCTTCACTCTTTGCTATCCTCAGAGCTCTCTCTCGCTCTTTCTACTTGTCTATTGTGTCTAACTTGATTTACAGTCTTCTTCTTCTATTTATAGGCAAACTAGATATTGCTTCTTTGTAAATCTACATACTTTCCATTAATGGTTGTAATAACTATCTACCTACAAACTTAGCTTCAAAAATTAATTTGACTGGTTTACATTGACGAATCGTGGATTCTTCACTCTTGTGACTAACCAACAAGATATGGACTGATACAGTCAGCTGAGCTCCGATACAGATATGCAAGTAATTGATATTTCCAACATTATTTTGAGTAGAGTACCTATGCTTTCTATGGGCCTGCTCATACTCGCCCCACAATCCATCTGCGACAACAACAGGCGTTCAAATATACTAGAATGGCTTGATCGACAAAGGGGGGCCTCAATGGTTTTTATGTCATTTGGTAGTGAGATGTTTCGATCGAGAGAGAAAATCCACGAGTTGGTGCCCGAGTTGAAGGATATCAGAATCCTATTTCTCTGGTAGTTGCATTCTCTACGGCACTTGGATGATGGCCATAACAATTCGTGACGGTTCCTTCCCAATGGATTTGAGACTTGAACCAGAGGCCAAGGGCTGGTCATCTAAGACTGGGTGCTACAGTTGTGGATTGTCTCACAACTGTTGGTTGGTGGGAATTTGAACCATAGAGAATGGAGTTATACCATCCACTATTTTTTATGCATTAACTTTTTTTTTAAAGTCATTTTGGAATTAAGATCATATAATACATGAGACACATTTTTATAAATGGTTAAAGTCACAAATTTGATGTACAGTGATAAAGTTCTTATCGGGAATGGAGAATAACATATAAAATTTTTATTTATAATAAAATAAATTTTAAAAATAATTTAATCATGAAGTATTTGAAGTTTCATTTATTGAATGTAATTTTTTGTGGGATTCATAATAGTATTGATATAATATAAAATCATAATATGTATTTTTTTTTCTACCATGGAACATTGCTGGAGAAATTTTACGTTTTTTTGGACATTGAGTAAAGCCTTTGCATAGCCACCTGAGGATCTAACCCCGAGACCTTATGTTTGCAAATACAGCTCTCAACCACTCAAACTAAACCACCGAGATAATATGAGTTAAAATTTTTATTAATTTTTTTTTTCTTAATTAAAAGACAATCAAATTTGTGATAAAAAATAGAGAAAACATCAAAAATAAATTCGAAAAATAATTGACTCTAAATAAACCAAAATGACTATTTAATCATTGAAACAATAAAAATCCAAGCTTTGCAAAATTACCGAAACATTATATGAATCCAAACCATGAAATGAACCAATTCAAATAATATTAAATAAAAACTTATAAGCATCATGATTATAAAAAAAGCATGGCTCGATCTAATCACCAAATCAATTCATGAAAGCACAAATGCGGCATTGATAAAAAGCAATAATCAAAAGACGTACAATAAAAAAATGCCTTCAACCAGCTAAATCAAACAAACAAACCAAAATCAATTGAATGCATTATTTACAAAATTCTGAATGGGGCCTTTTAAAATTAGGTTAAAATCTTAAGGAGGATTGTTGGGGTGCCAACAAATGGTGATTTACTGGGGAGAAGAAGTTCTCTTTACCTTGCAAAGATAGATTTTTTACATGCACATGAAGAGAAAAGATAAAGATTTTTAACAAAAAATAAAACTTACCTTATACCATGAGTACCATGCTTAGAAATGAACCTTAATGACTTGTACTAGTTGCAATATACTTATAAAGATAGCATCCCAACTATTAATTTAGATGCAAAGATAGAATTAACTCTTCAGATTCCCAACAAAAAATTCCTCAGAAAATATACAAAAGAACAATTTGTAATGGCTAGAAAATATTATCATTATAATTTACTTATGATACCACATGCATGCCCATTGCTACTAACGGGCATCCATAGCCTCGACATGGTTTCCTTTTAACTCAATATAGCCGTTTTGATCCCATCCATTAGGTATAAATGCATAAGACTTATAGGAGTCAACTAAAGACCATTGTCCTGTCTTGATGACCAGCTTGTGACAACATCATTGACAGAAGCTTACAAAAGTGAATAGGCCAGCTTGTGATGAGACCCTCTGTCCCTGAACTCTTAGATTGAGAGTCATCACCATGGATTGGTAACTATATAATGGTAATATCATTCTAGAAGCAGCCATGACCATGATAGGTCGGCTCACAATAAGACCTCCTATCCCTTAATTAAAATTTTGGGCTTAAATTTTTGTTAATTTAGTAGGAAATTACTTAATGAATGGGGAAGCATGACTAGAGGCTCTTTACAAGTGTGGGACGGAATTCAGAGGTCAGAGTTATTAATAGTATCTGTCATACTTTGTTTCTCCTATAGGGGTAACTAACTAAATAAATTTGTCAGAATCTAAATTTGTACATTACTTTGTGTAATAATATGCAGAAGTTGAATGGAAACATAAGCTATGTAGCTAGATTTAATACAAAAGATTTTAAAATTCCAAAGGTGTTCCACCACCAGAAAGGTCAAGTTCTTCTTGAATATAAACTTAAAAATATTTCTTCAAGCACCAGACTTCTAAAATAATGAGACTATGACAACTTACTTAACCAAGGATCCTTTTAAGGTTAACAACTTCCTTAAGTCCCATAATGATCATTGCAATTAACAAAAGAAAACAGAGAATGCAAATCTAAGGTGAATGAATCCTACTCTATTCAAGCAAATATGTAAAAGGAAAGACAATTTAAGTTGAAATAAGGTCAGATGTCAAATGTGAAAAATACGCATTAAAATTTTGTGAACACCTATTTTTATGAAAAAAACACCAAAAAACACTTCCAAATAAAAAAGTGGTGCTATCTTTAGCACCATTTTTTTTGTTGTTGCTAAAACACCAAAAAACACTTCCAAATAAAAAAATTGTGCTATCTTTAGTACCACTTTTTTTTTTGCTAAAATTGATGTTACCGCTATACACTATTTCAAAAAAATGGTATCATTATATTATTTTATCATAATTTAAAATTGTATTTATTAAATGTCTTCGTAACACTATATAAAACTTACACTATATTAAACAAAATATTAGACCACTATTTCCATATAAAATAAAATAAAAGTTTCTATAATAACAAAATATTAAAAAACAATAAAAAACAAATGAAAAAAATAATGCAATAACAAAATATTAAAAAAATATTATAACAAAATATTAAAAAACAGTAAAAAATGGAAGAAATTAATGTACTAACAAAATATTAAAACAATGAAAAACAAATGAAAAAAAGTTTATGATGATGCCACCATTTAAGAACCATTCCAAGTGGTGGTGGAGTGGTCCTCAAGGGGTGGTCCAATTCCCATTATCATGAGCCTTAACAAATGAAAAAAAGTTTATGATGATGTCATCATTTAAAAACCATTTCAAGTGGTGGTGGAGTGGTCCTTAAGGGGTGGTCGGATTCCCATAATCATGCCTCTTTAAGGCTACCACATAAAACTTACCATTATTTGATATAGGTTATATTATGTATTTTGCTTTTTAATTTAATTTTTCTTTCTTTTAATATTTTGTTATATATTATTATTTTTAAAATTAAAAATTAAAAAATTTTCATAAATTTTTTAAAAAGTTTATTAAATTTTTCTCATACTAATTTGAAATTTAATTTTATATTTTATATTATATATTTGATTTTCTTAATGTTATAAATTTAATTTTATATTATATGTTTTATATTTGATATTTTTTAATGTTTTATTGTGATGCTTAAATATTTTGATATGGTTTTACAATTTATTGTAATTTTTTATTTTTTTTAAAAGTATATTCATTATCAAGGGGAGTTCTTGATATTTTTAGTTAGTTCTTGATATTTTTAGTTAGTTTTATGTTGTTGGTTTGAAATGTCTTTATTTTCTCACATTTTTTACAAAATTTCTACCAAAAATGACTTATTTAAAAGATGTTTAAAGAAAAAACTTACCTTCTCATGGTGATTCAACATACCTTCTAATCATTGTATGGTCTTTACACTATGTAGAGTGTTTATTATTCATGATTAGATTATGTTTATTTTTTTCCCTATTTAACATTATCATATATTTATTTATTCGACACTATCATATACTTTATTTGGAGTTCCAATCAATTGGGCCAGTGATATCATAATTTATATGGATATATCCAATCATTTGGGCCTAAGAATAGATATAACCATTCCCGTTCATTCAAAGTTCCTTAGGTGTACTGAGAACAATTGTGTTTTCTTTGCGTGTTGATAGAAAGGAAATTAGAAAATAAAAAGATCCCAACAACTAACTAATTTTGAATGATCTGTCCACCTAACTGAACCAACCCAAGTTCTTTATTTATTCTCTTTGAAATTATTAAAATAAGTTGATACATGAAATAGTTATATTAAAGATCACAAATTATATTAAAAATTACGATGATATATATTTTTATGGACACATTCCATTTAATAGGCATACCATTATTCCATTGAATAGGCATACCATTAATTATGATACCCTAGTCCTACCTAATGAAAGAATGAGATTATGAGATATTCTATTATGGATTATTCAGAGGGTCTGACTCATTTGCTTTCGATAACCATAGATATAGTACAGTGTGAGATGGGTTAAAAGTATCAGGCATAGGTCATGGTGAGATAAATGACAAGAATATTGTATTGAGATTAAAGAATGAAGGATTTGTAAAGGACAAAGCTTATGTAAACTCATTGCCGGAGTTTAAGCTCTGACCATCAACCCTGAAAGCGCAGCTTCCTTCGGTTGTTGGGACATAGTGGTACAAAGATATAATTTTATACTTTAAATTGGGACCCATTGTAGTCCCATCTACAATACCCTATTGAAATTTGTAAAGACTTCTTTTATCACCTAATCATATTGCTTTCTAGGGGATGGAATCGAAGGAATGTGCATGTTTCTGAGCGGAGTCAAGATGGCCTTTTCAAGGGAGGCGTTAGAGAAGTCGAAATCCCCTAAGTGATAGGTTGGTTTATCTCATAAGTATAAGCAATAAATAACAAAATTATACTTCACAACCAAAATAAAACATTATCGATCGAAATTAAAGCTAGTAGTTTCCGGTTGATAATTCCTTCCGGAAACAAAGGAGGATGGTGCTATTTTACTAGACCCACGTACTTCCATTTTATTCTTTTGGTAATGAAAGAACATAAATAACGTACAGGAAAGGGTTTCGAAATTGGTACTTCTGCGTCTGGTATTTTAATGAAAATATAAATATATGTTTTGGTTTAATCAGCCATTATGTTTGGCAAACCAAATCTATTGCAACAGCTAAACCGTTCGAGAGTGATAGATGTAGTTTTCCCAAATATAAAATATTTTGAAACCTATATAACTAGCAATTGCCCCAAGGAAGGTGCAATAATACGTCGTGAAGGTAATTGTTAGCGGGTAAGTGAGAACAGGTAGTCTAGTATCTATCATTGCCTA
>LPNX011223291.1:2460-21495 GCA_001517045.1 Pseudotsuga menziesii
TGAGTAGAATTTCCATCATGGATTTCATGCTCATAAAAGCCTCTAGAAACTCAGTTTCAGAAATGACAGGTTTTTCCCGTTCGGTATGTCCTTCTTCTTCCCCTTATGGAGAAGACATGGTTCTTGAGAATGTTCTCCTAGAGCCAATCTCAGGATCTCCTTCAACTAATTATTTTTCACCAACCTTTAACTTGGACCTGGTAAGCATTCACAAACTTGCACAATAGTCAACCAGCTCTGATACCATAATATGATCCGTAGGACCTCAACTTTAGTGCATCAAAAGTTTGTTGTAAAAGAATGCATTCAACAGATTAATTATTGGACAGTATTAACAGAAAATTAAGTGCTCAGAACAGGAATGAAAAAAAACAAGACTGATAAACAGATGTCAAGCAGAAAACACAGAACCCCAAAATCGCAGACATAAATTGATAACGGAGTTCACCCCCTCCACTGGGCTACGTCCCTGGGTCCCTCTCCAATGGGAACCAATCCAATTAATTCTTTTAAAAAATGGTACAAATGGTTTTGGACTCTGCAAATCAGTTCAGCAGTATGGGAAAAAGTCTCCAAGACCTCTTCTCTGGAATAATACAAATTGGCTTTCGAAGCAAAGAGAAGCCAAATAGAACAGAGAAGACAGATCGACTCTTGACAATCGCAAAAACTAGGTATCAATAGCAAAGTCTTTAAGACCTCCTCTATGAAAGTTACAAACTGGAATTCAATAATCAAAGAAGCCAAGTAACAACTACGGATGGTCGACTTCAAAAGCATGTGGATCCTTTTTTCAACAAACTTGCCTAGCTTCTATATCTCAGAAAAACCCCCGATTGTCTGTGCTTCTTCACGAACTCTCCTTTATACTCTTCTTTGCCGTTACAATGGGAAAAAAGCTCAGGAACACGACTGTTCACCTCCTTCTACCCACTTCCCTCGACTGTTCATCTCCCTATCAACGCGGCATCATACGGCATCAAGATCCTACAAAAAAAGTTTCTGAAACGTCCCCGCGCGACTGCTTGCAGGGTTTAAGTCAGAAGGTTGAAGTCATCTGCTCGTCCGCCGTTGCGGAAGAGGATAAGCAACGATTCCGACGAATTCTATTTCAATCGGCTATCGAATGGTTTTCAAGTCAGGAGTCTTAGTTACTTTGGCTTCCTCCATTGCGGATGGCGCACCACTTTTTCTTTCGATCCTGTCGAGCGATTTCACCGATCTTTTAATTTTTTGGGCTTCCGCCGTTGCGGCTACGGAATCGTTCCGACTTTCGATCCGCCTGAACATCTGTTAGGCTTCCGTCGTTGCGAAAAAGGAAAGGCTTCCGAGCCCCACTGTTGCGGAAGGGGAAAAGCTTGGAAGCTTTCGCTGTTGCGGAAGGGAAATGCTTCCGACCTCCGATCTGCGGAAGGAGAAAAGCTTGGAAGCTTCCGCTGTTGCAGAAGGGAAATGCTTCCGACCTCCGATCTGTGGAAGGAGAAAAGCTTTCAATCTGCAGAAGGAGAAAAGATTCCGATCTGTGTATTTTGTTTTGCCGTCCGATTTCTTCAAACGCCGTTTCTATGAACCATGTACCATATTGGATCTT
The DNA here is from genome assembly GCA_001517045.1 of Pseudotsuga menziesii. NCBI lineage: Eukaryota > Viridiplantae > Streptophyta > Pinopsida > Pinales > Pinaceae > Pseudotsuga > Pseudotsuga menziesii. The sequence goes on from LPNX011223291.1 coordinate 4,052, forward strand.
TCAAAGGAATAATCTGCCGGATCAGCAAGGAAAGTCTTTTCTGACTACACCAAGATTGTCACAAAAGTATTCAAACTTTACTTGAGACAGAGGCTTGGTCAACACATCAGCAACTTTCTCATTGGTACTCACATACTGGAGTTTTATAGCTCCCTTATGTACCATATCCCTTACATAAAAATATCATATTTCTATGTGCTTTGATTTATCATGGAACACAGGATTCTTTGTCATATTTATACAACTCTAGTTGTCACAAAGAATCATTGTGGTATCCAACTTCATGTCAAATAGACCTGACATCAGTTTCCAAATCCATATCGCTTTACATCTGGTAGAGCAAGCTGCTATGTACTCTGCTTTAGCCATGCTGAGAGAAACATTGGATTTTTCTTACTAAACCATGATATCATGGCGGATCCTAGAAAACAACATCCAACTAAGGTATTCTTTCTATCTGTGGAACTTCCTTCCCAATTTGAATCCATATATCCATACAATTTGTAGTGATGATATCTAACATAGTATAGCCCAAAGTCTATTGTACCTTTTAGGTACCTCATCACATGCTTTGAAACTATCAGGTGAACTCGTCTAGTTTAACTAGATACTGACTCAAGGTGTTCACAACAAAGCATATATTCGGCCTTGTATTCGTCAGATACATCAACAACCCAATAATTTATCTATATTGAGTCATATCCACTAACTCTGATGATTCATTAGATAACAGCTTCAGGTTGGTATCCATGGGTGGGGCCATGGCCTTACAATCCAACATATCAAATCTTTTCAAGATTTCTACTGCATAATTTCCCTAGTTCATAAAGATTCCTTCTAGGCTCTGCCACACTTCCAACCCAAGGAAATAATCCATCAATCCGAGATATTTCATCTCAAATTATTCATCTAGCTTCTTCTTGTAATTTGTAATTTGTTTCTCATTTCCAGTAAAAAATAAATCATCCACATACAACAATAGTATGACAGGTTCATCATCCATAACCTTCATGTAAAGGTTAGGATCAAATTTACTTTTAGTAAATCCCAATCTTGTCAAGAAGCTATCTATTCTTCCATACCAAGTTCTAGGAGCTTGCTTTAGTCCATAAAGAGCCTTTTTTCAACTTACATACATGAGTCACTCTATCTTTGACTTCAAATTCTTGTGGTTTTTCGATGCGTACCTCTTCCTCAATCATACCATTCAAGAAGGTTTCCTTTACATCCATCTGGTGTAGATCCCACTTCATCATGGAAGCAAGTGCCATGATGGTTCTGATGGAAGTGTACGTTGCTCCTAGAGCAAATGTCTGTTCATAATCAATCCCCTCTTTCTGATAGAATCTTCTAGCCACAAATATTGCCTTGTATTTTTCAATACTTCCATTAGCTGCATGTTTTATCTTGTAGACCCACTTCGAAGATACCACACTCTTGTTTTCTAGTTTGGGTACTATATCCCAAACATCATTCTTCATTATTAACTGGTATTCTTCCGTTATGGCTTCCACCCACTCTTTCTTCTGTGCAAATTCCTTGTAGTTGGTGGGTTCTTAATCTACAAGATCACACATCAAAGCTACATAACTAGAGAATGGATTTTATCTCTTGTTTATTCATAACATTATACCCTCTTTTACAATGTATCCTAAATAAGAAAAAGGTAGAGAGAGATAGGAAAAAATGATAGAGAAAAAGAGAATATTATGGTATTTTTGTGATAATTTTTGATCCCAAAGTAATATTCTGGTGCTCTTGGTACCATTGGAAATTCCTCATTGAGGGCTACAACTTTTCTCTTTTGAGCTTTGTGATATTCTTCACAATTTGGTTGGGGCATTCATTTTTGTAAATATGGGCATGCAGAATCTCGAAAATCATATTTTCAAAGATGCTTTATGAAAATCATCTTTTAAAGCATATTTGAGAATATGCTTTGAAAAATATCTTTGAAAATATGCTTTTCGAGATTCCTCATGCCCATATTTACAAAAATGCACTCGCCTTCCAAACCGTGAGGAATTATGCAAACCTAAAAACACAAAAGTTGTATCCCTCAACGCGACCTTTCCAGCGATACCAAGAATTCACCAATACAACTTTAGGATCAAAGGTTATCGCAAAAATACCATAATATTCTCTTTTTCTCTCTCATTTTTGACTATTTCTCTCTACCTTTTTCTGATTTAGGATACATTTTGGGCTTGATAATTCCTTATGTTCTTGTGGAGCATCATGGAGCTCCATAATTCTTCGATTCTTGTATGATTTCTCTTACCTAAGTAGGTTTTCTATTTTGAGATATATCCATAGTAGGGGGTTACTGAGGTTGTAGCATATCATGATCTTCAGATGCTACTATTTCAGGAGAGGGTTCAACTTCTACCTTTCTAGGAGGTAAATCCTCTTCATTTACTTCTTCAAGTTGACACCTTCTGGATGTTTAAGAGTTGTTTCTTCATCAAATGTCACATCCCTACTAATATCTATATGATGGAATCCTACAATGTATATCCTGAAGGATTTGGAGAATTCATAGTATCCAACAAATATTCCCTTCTTTCTCGAAGGATCGAACTTGGTTCTCTTCTCTTTTGGAATATGTACATATATTGGAAAACCAAATATCTTGAGATGGCTCACTTTAGGTTTCTTTCATGTATACATTTATTAAGGAGTCTTGAATCCAAGAGCACTATGAGATAATCTATTTTTCACATACACAGTCGTTCTTGATGGTTTAGCCCATAGATGCATGGGAAGGTCTTGGTCATGAATAATTATTTTCACTGCTTCCATAATGGTTATATTATTTCTTTCCACAACACCATTCTATTGAGGATTGTAGGGAGTGGTTAGTTCCCTGTTGATTCCAGCTTCTTTGTAGAATGCTTCAAATTCTTTTGAAGTATATTCTCCACCATTATTTGATCTCAGTGTATTGATTCTTCTTTTTGAATGGTTCTCTATCAAGGCTTTGAATTCCTTGAATTTATCGAACACTTCACTCTTGGTCTTCAAGAAATATATCCATGTCTTTCTTTATTCTTTGTTTCACTTTTCATAAATGGATTCTTGATGTCCTTTCCTCTTGCACATCCTTTGCAAGTTCCTTCATGATGAATCTTCAGATCTGGTAAACCTATTACCACCTTGCTCACATAGGGTAGTGTTTTTTAGTTGATGTGAGCAAGCCTTCTATTCCATATCTCACTTGAGCTAGTGGTCTCATGGAAAAGGGTTGTCTCTAGATGTCCTTTGAGTTTGTACAGTCCTTCTTCTTCTTCACCAATGACCACAACATATTCAAGTGTCTTTCCTTTGGTCCACATGAGTAGTTGTCCATCTATAAACAAAACTCTATATCCTTTCTTATCTAGTGATGAGATGGAAAGTAGGTTCTTTTTTAAACGTGGTACATAAAGTACTTCCTTCATCCTCATGGAGGTTCTAGAATCAGGCTTGTAGCTTGATTCACCAATTCCTTTTATGGGATTGTAACAAAGATTTCTCCCTTATTACGTGCAAAAGCACCAGGCTGACATCAATGAGACTCTAAGGGATAGATAGTTCATGAAAAAACTTAAGATAACAAATAAGATTAGAAAAACGAAACAAATATATACGAGGGCTACACTAAAAATAAAATGCAAATAAACTAAATATTATACCTTCTTTCTTGAAAGTGGGCCACTGTGGCCATCTCAGAAGTGGTCTTCCTCTCCATAGGATGGTTCTCCAGGTGGGTACGAAGGGTTTATTGACGTGCTAAGTGGGACTGATATGGAAACAGGGTGGTGGCAAAAAGGTGTGCAAATATCTGAGAACTAAAGGTGTCCCAACGTACTCACAACACGGCAGTAAAAATTTTATGAACTGTTTTTGGGGAGACCTTCACAATGTGTTTATAGTAAAGTTTTAGGGTTTTTTGACCCAAGGTTAACCCATGGTATTTTTTGAACCATGGTATTTCGCTATGTTTTTTTTTATCTTATCTCCTTTTTAGGGTTTTTGACCCCTTTTAGGGTTTTTTAACCCTTTTTGGAAGAAAATGAGGGTAAACCATAGTAAATAATAATGTTTTGGACCTTTTTTGGTGGAAATACAATTGTGAAGGTCAAAAGTAAGAGAAATATGGTGGAAATATGACGCATGTATGAAGTTTAGGCCATGTAGAGCTAGGTGAACAAGTTTTTGTATTAACATGGATATTGATAGTCATCTCCTAATGATACTTTCTGAGGAGAGTTATTTTCTTCAAGTCTTGACAGAGTTTTCTTCTTCCCTGTCATGTGCTTTGAAGCACCACTATCAATAAGCCATGTATCTTATCCATGTGTTATAGACCTAGAGAGTGCAGAGAATAGTAAATATTCTTCTACATCTTATTCTTTTGCTTGTCTCTTTCAAGGTCTTTCTTCTTCTTCATTATCCTCATCTTTGTTAGAGAAATAATCCACCTTAGTACCATTTTCATACACCTAGGTGATATTTTCATTTGTCTTGTACTTATGTCATATGGTCTAACTTAGGTTATACTTATCAATCTTGGTCTATTAGGTGATTTTTGGGTCATTTACTCACAGTTGAGGCGCTCCCCTTTGATCATCCTGACAGTTGAAGCACTCTAGTTTGATCATTCTATCAACCCTCATTGATGATAGGTCTCCCTTGGAGTGCTCCTCATCCCTTAAAATATGGAAGTTGTTTGACCGAGGGTGCTAGCGCATGTATCTAATCGTTTTGGATTGTCTTTGGTCATTTATTGCTTCCTAGAGACTCTCCCACTCACCCATGTTCTCTCCCATGCCTTCATTTATGATCCAACATGCATTAGAGGAAATTTCAACTCAAAATGGGCCTCCTAAAAAAAATTAATAAAATGATAGTTAAAATAATAAAATAATATTTATTAATTTTGGAGGAAGAANTGAATTACAAGTGGCATTTTCATCATTTACCAGTCCTAAGGATAACTATTCCAAGCAATAGGTAATAGTAAATGGAATGTATTTTGCATGATTGATTTTCTGACAAGGAGAATGGATGTAAGTCATCGAATGACTGTTTTTCCATGTGTACAGATTGACCTTATCGAATTGGATTGAACATGTTTCATCTGACACTAACAGGATTGATTCTTTTTGTAGTAGCAGTGAAGTGAAAAAATTACCATTTTCACACCTAATGGCACTGAGGTATAGGAGGTACACTACATGATACATCATATGAATGGTGTTCAATCACAAAGTCTATGACTATTTCATGATTAGCCATTAGAGGAAATTTCAACTCAAAATGGGCCTTTTAACTTTTATTCAAATTCCATGTCATCATGTGTTATCCAATGAAATTGATTTAAATTTGAAATACCGTATAGGTCTTAAACACTTTTTTAATATAAATTTGGGGATAGGTATCATAAAAAAAACTACTTTTTTTGTTTGTATTTTTGACATATCTCCCTGTGTTTTTACTCAAATTTCTATTAGGAGAGCTCGTTGGACGTGGAATTAAATTCCGCATCCAACGAGTACCCACTCGGTATACTTTTGACGGACCCCGCTACCCCAAAAACAAGAAATACCTAAAAAAATGGAATGATGATTCCGTTTTTTTAGGTATTTCTTGTTTTNTTTGGAATTTAATTTTGCATCCAATGAGCTCTCTTGATCGAAATTTGAGTAAAAACACGGGGAGATATGTCGAAAATACAAACAAAAAAAGTAGTTTTTTTATTATGATACCTATCCCCAAATTTATATTAAAAAAGTGTTTAAGACCTATACGGTATTTCAAATTTAAAGCAATTTCATTGGCTAACACATAATGACATGGAATTTGAGTTAAAGTTAAAAGGGCCATTTTGAGTTGAAATTTCCTCTAATGCTCCAGCCATGTTCACACTAGCATTTGTGATGGTTTGGTTAGGGAGCTTATTGGTCCACCTAGGGTGGTTTAGGGGTCAAATATTAGCCTGGAACTTGTATGCATCGATATGGCCTCCAAGGACTTAAAATTTTTCCCCATTGTATTATAAATATGTGACACACATATCTACAAGTTGCACACTAATAATAGCATCAGTTATTGACACCATCTATGTGTGTTATTTTGCTCTCTTTTATTGTTTTCTTGCATATTTTGTGAATATCCTAGATTGTGAACATTTGCTTAGCTACTAGATCTCACTGTGAATCCATTATCACATGGTATCAGAGATTTGTAGAGATGTAAATCAAATCTAGAGTGTTTGAGTTGTTGTTCAGAGAAATTTTTAGAGAAAATTTGAGTGTTTTCATTGTAGGTACAACATAGTTTATGTCACTCGGTGCGCAAGCAGGATGGAAAAGACTCATGTATTGCTAACCCGATTCAAATATTTTGAATGGAAGGCCAAAATGGTGATCCAACTGAGGTAAAAATTCTTGTACAGAGTCACCATGGGGACTGAAGTCGAGACCAACTTTGTTGTGGAGAAATCAAAGTACTTCAACAGACTTGATGAGGCATTTGGGATGCTTTGTCTCAGTATTTCGAGAGACCTTCTCTTCCATGTAGACATTTTTGACACACCCAATAAATTTTGTCTCAATATTGAGTCACTATTTGGGAAGACTGATGAGATGAGAGGCCATCATCTCAAAAATGAATCTGATCTTACTGAGCCCAGCTCGATATGAGACTATCCAAGACTTCTTCACCAAGTTCAAAGCATTGGTGCTTCATCTAAAATAGTGTGGAATAGAGAAGAAATAACAACACTTGATCTTGTATCATTAGAGGAAATTTGGGGTCTAAAATGGGCCTTATAAGAAAACGTGCCAAAATAAGTTTTTGTGAGTTGGAATTCAAGAACCAATAGAATTTCAATAAAATAAGTCAACCATAATGGTTGAATTGACATATTTGTCATTAAAAAAAACTACTTTTTTTGTTCGTATTTTCGACATATCTCATTGTGTTTTTACTCAAATTTTGATCGGGAGAGCTTGTTGGATGCGGAATTTGATTCCGCATCCAACGAGTACCCACACTGCATACTTTTGACGGACCGCGCTACCCCAAAAACAAGAAATACCTGAAAAAACATGATGATGATGTCATCATCACGTTTTTTCTGGTATTTTTTGTTTTTGGGGTAGCGGGGTCCATCAAAAGTATGCAGTGTGGGTACTCGTTGGATGCAGAATCAAATTCCGCATCCAACAAGCTCTCCCATCAAAATTTGAGTAAAAACACAAGGAGATATGTCGAAAATACGAACACAAAAAGTAGTTTTTTTCTTTCTTCCTCCAAAATTAATCAATATTATTTTATTATTTTAACTATTATTTTATTATTTTCCTTAGGAGGCCCATTTTAGACCCCAAAATTCCTCTAATGATCCTTTCTAATATAGGGACTAGGTATTCTGTGTTTGTTTTGACATTCCATTCAAGCAAGCTCGCATCTAGAAATTGGAGGATGCCCACGCTAGCAGACTTCATGGAGTCATTGACTCAGAAAAAAGACAAGTTAGTACATATGGGTACCATAAAATCCACCAAGGATAAATCCATTTCTTCTGGTGTGTCAAATCAAGCCACAGGAAAGAAGAAAATCAAGTATTTGAAGCATCAAAGAGAGAAGGAGAAGAAGCATTTAAATACAGAAAGCCCCAGTTTAACTGATGAGGATTCGAAAACCAAGAGGATGAAGAGAAAGAGAGAGAATCCCACATGTGGTTATTGCAAAGTTTCACATCATGAAATATATTTATTCAGAAAGAATATGCGCATCATGACCCATCTCCTTGTAGAAAACAATATTGATGTTCCATATTTTGCAAGAAGAGGGGAGCACAGGCTCTCTTTGGAGCAAGAAAATGGTAAGTGCATGAATGCTTTGAATGCAAGGCATAAAACCATTTATCATACATCTATTTTATATGTCTTTGTTTCTTATTTACATTCTGATATATCAGAATATGAAAACTCCATCCCTTCCTTGGAAGAAACCCCAAATAGTTCACCAACGTTTCCTCCAAAAACTAGTAATTTTCACTAGTTTTCGATGTGTCTTCTGAAAGATATTTCCCACTCCATTAAGATCCTTCCTATTCCAATTTTAAAGGTGATATACAAGCTGATACACATATTATGAAATTCATAGACTCATTTCTCCAACAATTTTATGCCCAAAAGACACAACAACCCTCAAGTTCACTAATTGGAAAATCTCAAATATGCCTAGTTTCCAATACTATGTTACTTGTGTATGTTGCTTTTATGTATTGCATATAATTCATTGGTTAGACATACATGGAATTGGAATTCGTGGGGCTGTTTTTCCATATTTTTGGATATGATCTCACCACCTATGGTCCGATGTTCAAGTCTCCAGATCATCCAGGTTCGCTCAACTGTCAGTCTGATCTAGTTTCCCAGTCTTCTCCCACTATGGACCCATTCACTCATGGAGACACCATACCTATGATATTTTCTGATGTATATGGAATATATTCTGATATTTCATAGTCTCATGAGCTTTGTTACATAGTTATGAAGGTGATTAATCAAATTTGGAAGAATATTCATGGTTAATTCATGATATGACAACTACATATGAGGCAGATTTTGTTGAATCTTTTGATGTTATTAGGGAAAGAGTTTGCATAGATATCTTTTCCATTATTGATTATGCTTCCAGATCAGAGTATGCTAGCAGAAAAATATATTCTTATGATGCTCCTCCATCATCAAATTATGACCATCAAGGGGCCTCTCCACATGTTCTTTGTCTACAACACTATGATGCACATATGCATGATCTTGGAATCCACAACATCTTCACCAAGTCCATCACCAATAATTTATTCTTTCAGCTCATTCAAGTGAAGAAGAGGACCTATTGAAGATTTTTTTGATCATATCTGTCATGTCCATTCTTGAGGGAGTATTTTCCCCATGATGTTTTTCCTCTTTCCTCGTTTTACATGGACAAATAAAAATTTTGTTGTAAGAGGTGACTTGAGCCTTAGTTTCCAAGCCCTTAATAAACATTTGGTATAAGCTATACTAAGTTAGGATTAAGGGGGGGTGTTAGAGAAATAATCCACCTTAGAACCATGGTCATACACCTAGGTGACATTTTCATTTGTCTTGTACTTTAGTTATATGGTTTAACTTAGGTTATAGTGATCGATATTGGTCTATTAGGTGATTTCTGGATCATTTACTCACAGTTGAGGCGCTCTAATTTGATCATCCTGATAGTTGAGGAACTCTAGTTTGATCATTCTCTCAACCCAGGTGCCCTCATTGATGACATGTCTCCCTTGGAGCGCTCCCCATCCCTTAAAACATGGAAGTTGTTTGACCAAGGGTGCTAGTGCATGTATCTAGTGGTGTTCGACTCTCTTTGGGAATTTATTGCTTCCTAGAGACTCTCCCACTCACCCATGTTCTCTCATGTGCCTTCATTTATGATCCAACATGCTCTAGCCATGTTCACACTAGCATTTGTGAAAGTTCGGTATGGTTAGGGAGCTTATTGGTCCACCTAGGGGGTCAGGGGTCAAATCCTCGCATGGCAGTTGTATGCATCCAGATGGCCTCCAAGGCCTCACTAAGTTTCCCCATTGTATTATAAATATGTGCGACACATATATACAAGTTTCACACTAATAATAACATCAGTTATTGGCACCATCTATGTGTGTTATTTTTCTTTCTTTTACCGTTTTCTTGCATATTTTGTGAATAACTTAGATTGTTAAGATTTACTTAGCTCCTAGATCTCACTGTGAAGGAATTATCACAATATTTAGCTAGATGGGCATGCCGTATTTTGTTATTTTTCTTCTTCAATGGACACTCTCTGGAAAGGTGTCTTATCTTATGATAATTGTAACATTGATATTTGGAGTAGTCTTTCTTCTGACCGATTTCCTTTTTCATTTGAAACTTATTTAGAGTTTTATACTCCTTGTGGCTATTCTTCTTGAATTTTGATTGTCTTCTTAATTTTTTATGGGTGTCTAGACCTTGATCATCTTCTTTAAGTAGAGCTTCTCTGTTAGGTACTCTAGCTTCTTTTTTGATGCAATATTCCCATACAATGTCAAACTTCATACTTTCTTTTTTGACACAGAGTCTGAATCCCAAGGTCCAGTGAGACCATTGATATTAGTCATAACTAGTTCATATTCATCAAGGGAGTATCCAATGGCACTTAGTTGTTCCCTGAATTGGGAGACCCTTGTGAAGCAATATTGAATGGATTCTCCTTTACTCAACTTGGTACCCTTCAGCTGAGCTCCCAAATTCATCCTTTTTTTGATGTTCCTTCCCTCATACATTCTGGAAAGTGCATCATGCATTTTCTTTGGTGTCTTCTTAAATCACACTTGAGGGATCAAGTGATCTTTGATAGAATCAACAATGATCCTCATTGCCCTGATTAGGTATTTATGATGCTTCTCCTTAACTTCATATTCTTTAGGTTCTACAACTTCATCCTTGGAGTATGTTTCAAGATCATTCTCTCTTATAATGAGACCAATCCTATACTTATGCTAGGAAGTTTTCAATTCCTTGTAGCTTTCCCTCAAGCTCAGTGCTTGGGGCCATCTTATGTAGGAGGTCTCTAAAAATTGTAATTTCTTAAGATAAAAAGATGAAATTACTAGGAGATGTGCTTGGCTGAGGAGAGTTGGTTGGTTCACTTGGTTTCTGGATCTATCTTTACCCTTCAAAACTTGCTTGTGAGGTTGCGGTTTTTGCAGATTTTTGGTTCCGGTTTTCTGCAGTTTTCTAGTTCAGGGCCAAACTAGGGTTTGTATTTACCAAATATTCACCCACTCAAAAAATTCGATATAGGGCTCAATATATGCACTCTAGGGAGGCGAAAATTTCTATACAAGTATATCTTCAAAATCCCAAATTTTGTAGAAACCCTAATTTCTTTCGGAGGGAGAGGAGAGAGAGTTTCACCTTGTGAAATTTGTTCTATTCAGGATAGCTCTGATACCATGTTAAGATTTCATATGCTTAGCTAGATATAATTGGTGTTTAATCCAAATTTACAATAGTATCATATGCATAATCACTTAAATAAACACAATCACAAGATAGACATAGTATTTATCTTGGGAAACCCTAAAAGGGAAGAAAATCCAACAAAACTTCCTCTATATAGATGTATAAGATAAAACCCCAAAATAGGTATTCTCCTCCTTGCTGGTATCTCTCTCTCTCTCTCTCTCTCTCTCTCTCTCTCTCTCCTATGCGCTACACAAGTGTGAGTATGTGTGTTCAAATGCGGAACACAACTCCTATATTTATACTCTTTTTATCACTTGACTTTTACCCTAACAAGTCGGCCCCACTAAACTGACTCAGACGACTTCACCTAGGAAATCACAAAATAGTATTATATTATATTAATTAGGTTACTATTGACCTGACTTACAATGGAAGCTTTACCTCATGACTCTATGATGACCAATTACGATAATAACATCCTAATGGAGGAATAGAACATCTCCCTTGGGGTACATCGGTAAAATATATTTAGAATATCCTTTGAAGTTACAATATTTCAACACATGTCATCACCAGAGTTATCTAATTCTCTTCCATCTTCTAGTTTATTTGAACTTCTTATTCCTGTATTTCCAATTTCATTTGGATGCTCACTTTCAAGTGTCTTTGTAGCCCATTTTTGAATCTTCCTTGATGGTCTTGGTTGATCTGTTGGAGGTGATTCATTCTCTTCAAGATTCAATCCTCCAATCCTCTCAGTCACATCATCCAATTCAGGTGAATTGGTCAGAACTTTTTCTTGATTTTCTTTATGATGGGGTGTTGGTGCTTCAAAAGGAAATTCCAGAGATTGATCCTGATCCAAGATCAGGATACCCCCTTCAAGATGTGGAATTTCATTATGAAATTCATAATATGTCTTTAGATGGGAAAACTTCTCTAGACGATCAAGCTCTCCTTCAATAGACTTGTTATTTTTATTAGTTTCAAGAAAAATGACATCTCTAGAAACAACAAATTTCTTGTTTACCTCATCATAAAGACAGTATGCCTTGGAAGTTTCTGAATACCTCAAGAAAATGCATCTTCAACATATAGCACCAAGTTTGTTTCTTTGCTCCTTTGGTATCAAGGCATAATAAGTGGAACCAAAAAACCTGAGATGATTAACCGAAGGAAAGTGGCAAAACCACATGTCATGTGGAGTCTTGTATTCAAGAGCAATAGGCATACTTTTATTTCTCAAATATGCCACACATACTACTACATTACCCCAAAACATCAGTTTCACATTCTTGAAAATCATCATTAACCATGCCATATTCATTAATGTTCTATCAATCCTTTTTGCCACACCATTTTGTTGAGGATTGTAGGGAACTGAAGTTTGATTTGTAATTCCATGTTTACAAAGATGGTCTTCAAAATCATTAGAGGTGTATTCTTTGCCATTATCAGAATGATATGTGCCAATGTGAGCTTGTGCTTGATTTTCTATCCATGCTTGAAAGTTCTTGACTATTTGAAATGCTTCAGACTCTGTCTTCAATAAATATACCCAACAAATTCTACAATAGTCATCAAAAAAGGACATGAGGCACTTATTACCATTTGCAGAAGCAATTGGAATGGGGCCACATACGTTGGAGTGAATCAACTCTAACTTTCTACATGCTCTGAATTAAAACTCTTGAAATGGTCGCTTATTATGTTTTCCTAGTATGCATGCATAACATTTGTTCTTTTACTTTGGAATAGTGGGAAAACCATATACACCATTCTTTCTTAACAAGCGAAGACTGTTATAATTCAAGTGACCAAATATCCCATGCCACAAAAAACTGGATGAAAATTTACCTTCTTTATACTAAGAGGTGTAGGAAAATGATTAAACTCTTACAGAAGAGCCCCTCAACTTCAATAGCTTTCCATCTTCATACCTAGTATTGGTGACCTTGTTGTCATAGGAAGTCCTTATCTCTACAATTCCATCAAACATGTGGATGGAATTCCCTTGATGTCGAATCTACAATAAGGACAACAAGATTCTCTACAACTATGGAAGATAGAGAACATTATTTAACAAAAAATTAGGGAAACCATGCAACTTGAGCCTGATTGAACCAATTCCCTTTGGTTTGAGGCTAGATTTGTTTGCAAAATATACTATGCCATTTTCAATGTCACTCAGTTCTTCAAAACCATGTTTCCTAAAATTCATGTCAGAAGTTGGACCCGTATCAAGCAACCAACAATCTTTGTAATATGAAAGAGAAGTTATTTCATTAATGCCAATATTCAATGTGCAACTATAAAATGAGCAGAATAAGGCACTTTATCAGCCTCTTGATTTTTAATTTTTCTTCTTTATTTTGATTATGTCTTCCTGTGATGGAATCCCAAGGATCCCAACATTAATCTGCTTCATGTTCGTTCTTCCCACAATGCTTGCACTTCAAATTCGATCTTTCCCTTGAGTTGTTTTTGCCCCCTCTACCTTTGAAAATTCTTCTTCCTCGTCCTCTTTTGCTGCTATCTCCCTTGGAACAGTCTTTGGGCTGATTCTTTTCTTTCTGAACGAAACAAAGGGATTCTCTAGCAGGATCATTTGAATTCTTTTCAAAGGATTTCTCTCTGTCTGCAATCTTTTCTATTAGGGTGTCAAAAGTGAGGTCTTTGAACTTGTCACTTGGTTGCAGGGACTCAAGGTAGTTGGAGTGAGTTGGATAGAGAGATTTTACAAATGATGCAAGTGGAAGGTCAGGTTTCATACCAGATTCTTGGATCTTATGCATGATTGCTCTAATATCATATGCAACCAGCATAGGATCACTATATTTTACTTCCAAAGTAAAAAATTTTAACATTAATTGAATTACCTCCATATCAAAATGTGAGTCATACAAGTCTTTTAATGTCCTTAATGCTTCAAAATATGATTTTGTAGGAAAAATGTGTTGTCTCACCTCTTCATTGACAGTGAAAGTCATCATAGCTAAGGATTTCTTGTCTATGGACTTGCAAACAACAAGCTCTTTATCTAATAGAGGAGGTTTTGGATCACTAGTTATGACTACATCTACTTCTATTTTAATTGTTTTTCCTTCATAAATCCCATCCCATAGGTTATTATATATGAAGGTTGATTTGATATTCCTTGACTATTCTGGATATGTTTTCTAGGAAGGACAACAATAACTATTGATTCCAAAGAGTGCATCTTCAATCTGGAACATGCAACTTACATAATACTTTGAAGAAAGTATGGGATGCATGTTTAAGTTCCTGCTCCTTTACAAATTACAATATGTGATTAAGCACCTTATCAAAACAATTATGTAGCCTATCAAAACATTCATGCAATTGCTCTATATTCAATTTTACATCTCTATATAATTAATCTTAGAGTGATATTACATGGAAACTTGCATTTCAAATGTTCATAGAAGATGAAATACAATAATATATCAACAAAAGAACTTGCAACGAACTCATTTTGTAGCAGCACAACGTGGGTTCTTCAATGGCAGGTCGTAGCAGTCTTCATAACTTTGATAAAATGAAGTTGCAACACTCTACATAGGAGAGAGAGACCGTGACTCTGATGGGACAAGAAACTCACAAAAATACACAGAACAGGAGGTCGAGCCTCAACTCTTAGCTCCAACAATTTAATCTTCATCGTAGTCAATACCAACAATGTGGATGTCATATCTTATGAGGTCACAACAATATTCTCACGGAATATGTGGTCTCATGTCTTTAGGATTTTGAGTGGACTCAAATCGCAGCTTCAGTTCATAGTAGTTCACAAAGAAGAGACGCTCTTTCACACAACAACATATTTCATCCACCATAGTTTCCAATACATCATATACATCACTCACGATCCTCTTTCACCCAACACAAATGGAAATATTTGCAGACTTTTCAAAAGTTAAACTCTACGCGCAGGATTAGGGAAAAAATTAGGTTTTATGTATTTCCCAACGAACAATTGCACCACAAAATAAAAAACGTTGTACCTCCACATAGCTGAACACTTGCATGATTCTTCAACGAGCTTCTTGTAATTGACTCATGTTCAGGCTCAGTGGATATGCACGAGCTCACATCACGAATTCACAACAATGTGAACAACTCCAACAGTACTATGATCTTGGGAAACCAGCTTGAGAGAAACCAGCTTGAGAATGGAGTAGGTCGCAACTTCACACGCACTAATAACCGAAAAACACAGAGTCTCTCCTCTTAAACAACGTAGATTTAATGAACTGGAGGATTCTTCCAATGTTCAAGAAAATAGCACGAGGATTCTTCAACACTCCTCACGACGGACAATCTTGGATGGAGGTTGTAGATGTGATGGGAGTGGCACACGACCCTCTCAAGACAAATTGTAATCAAAGATCCAATGAGCGTGTGCTATATGGAAAAGGGATAGTGGTGAAAAGAAAATGCTTGATATACATAATTAGGGTTAGGTGTATGAGGAATATTGTTTATAGAAAGAGCTCAATCATTGGGCCATCCTTAACAAACATGTAGGGTTTGGTCTATCCAACGGATCAACAGGGAAGTCAATGGTTGACTTTGCTGGTTCGTTGGATGGACCGAACTTACATGTTTTTTAAGCTCAGGCCAATCATTGTGGCAAGAGCATTCATAAAAATCAATCCTATTGACTTTGCTGTTGGTCCATTGGATGGACTGAACTTACATGTCTTTTAAGCTCAGGCCAATCATTATAGCAGAGAGCATTCATAAAAATCATGCATAGGATTGAAGGAGTAATAAGATATAAGAATGCATAAACAAAACACAAAATCCAACTGACCACTCATACCTCAATGTCATAAAAGCGTTCCTCAACGCATGTCTAGACCCATCAAAGAGAGTAGCATATATCATGATGGCATGCACGCTGGCAGGAGAAACACGCTGAGGGTAGACTGACGAAGAGCACCTAGCATCCTGAGATGAATTTTGTAGAGGCGGAAAGGATGGACTAGCAGGAAGAATGCCAAGACTAAAATGTAGCAGCCACCCAGGATTTATGGTAGGTGGCTTTAATATCACTATCAAGTAAACTAGCAACAACCACATTAAATTAATAATGTGTCTGGATACGCTGATAGGCGTAAATTTAAGCACACACTATAGGGAAAAACATTAATATAAAAAGTATGTGCCTAAATTTACGCCTATCCGCGTATCCAGACATTATTAATTTAATGTGGTTGTTGCTAGTAACTGGTGCGCGCATAGACATATCTACAAAATATTAATAGAAATAATATTTTTTATTTAATTATAATATATAATAAATAATATTAAATATAATAATTACCATATTATTTAATTAATATAAAACATAATATACTTAAAATATTATTAATATAATGTTTTTCTGTATAGTATATATGAAAAAAAGTATTAATAGAAATAAAATTGTTTATTTAATTATAATATATAATAAATAATATTAATTATATTAATTACCATATTATTTAATTAATATAAAACATAATATACTTAAAATATTATTAATACAATGTTTTTGTGTATAGTATATATGCAAAAAAGTCATATATACTATACAATGTTTTTTTATGTTTTATTTAATGTTTTAATGAATATAAAACATTAAATAAAACATAAAAAAAGTAAAATATTATTAATACAACGTTTTTCCCTATAATATATATGAAAAATATATCAGGAAGTTAATTACATCCAATATTATTTATTTTATATCTTAAGCATACTTTATTATTTAATACCTTCACAAATACTTATTTTAATATCGATTTGTAATTAATTACATGATATCATTGAAATAATTTGTCGCAATATTACAATTAGTAAGACATATCACAATGTGACAAAACCCTTGCTTAATGTCGCTAATGCAACTTAACTGTGGTAAACGTCATAATACGACAAAACGCTTATTAATGTCGGGTGAATCCACGGACCTGGGTAACACTTTTTGGCAAGCGCATCTTGCCAAAAACAAAAAAACATACCTCGGTCGAGGGCTTTATAAACCCTCGACCGAGGTATTAAAACCTCGACCGAGGTTTTATGAAGCCCTCGACCGAGGTATTTTTCAGCCCTCGGTCGAGGTATTCATTAACCCTCGGTCGAGGTATTAAAACCTCGACCGAGGGTTAATAAATACCTCGACCGAGGTATGGACCTCGGTCGAGCTATGTAGCTCGACCGAGGTCTATACCTCGGTCGAGGTATCTTTTTAAAAAAAAATTATAAAATGGGGCCGCGGAGGCCCCATTTGTCATTCTCAATCGCTCGACCGAGGGACAGAGCTCGACCGAGGGACAGAAAACTCGACCGAGGTACAGCGACCATCGCTCCAAAGCAACCCATCTTCGTCACAATGTCAGAGCAAAG
>LPNX011223317.1:0-10328 GCA_001517045.1 Pseudotsuga menziesii
CCAACAGAGCTCCAAAAGGTGCACAAAAGATACATTTCTTCAAATTCAGTGAAATTTGATATTGGAAACAACGTTCTAGTATCATTCTCAGGCTCTCTATATGGTATTTTATGAGCCAAAATATTGTCCAATCATTGAAGTAGACTTCAAGAAATTTTTGTATAAAATATTTAAAGGAATCTATGATGATTCTAGAAAAAATTGCAGGAACATTCTTAGGTCCAAAGGGCATTACCGTATACTGGAAACATCCCCACTCCACCGCAAAGGTAGTCTTGTGTCAATCCTCCTTTACAATCTTGATCTGATGGTAACCAAAAAATATATCAATGAAAGAGTATATCTCTTTCCCTATAACATTCTACAGTACCTCATCTATAAATGGAGTCAGAAATGGGTCATGTAAACAAGCATCATTCAATTTTCTCAGGTCCGCACAATTTCTTACTTCACCTGAGGTCTTCTTGTCATGTACTACAATTAGGATAATCCACTCTGATTCCTCGACAGGTTCTATAACACATGCCTCTAGAATTCAATCCAATTCATCCCTAACCTTTTCTTTGTATCATGGATTCAATATGTATGGTCGCTGCTTGACCGATTTTTCATCGGGCCTCAAAGGTATCTTCATTTCGCCGAGGTCGCCAACTATTCCTTTCATATATGAAAATAATTTAGGGAACAGATCCTAGAATTCATGCAACAAATCAGTGATCTTCCCCATAGTCTCATCATCCTAATAATCTCCAATATTGGTGAACTTTGGGTTTTCAGGCAAGCCAATATTTACTTTCTTAATTTTAAGTGGACTTAGGAATTGGTTGATGGAAATTCCAAATCCTTCCATTGAGGGAATACCTTCCAACTTAGGTATGTTTATTTCAAGCGGGTCATCGTCATCGAATTCTCCTGCGACATTGTAACATTCCATCAAATGGTGGATTGTCGCATTGCATTGATGGAAATTTGTAGTTGCAACATGGATTTCCTCAAATATATTTTCTTTCATTTTCTACAGTGTAGCATCAATTGTTGTATGATCACTTGGAAAATCAAATGTGTGTGTGAATTTTGTATCTAACTCTTTCCACTCAAGAGTTCCTCGTCTTAGCTCCACTGATGTGCACCAATTCCTTGGTACCATATCCAATGTATGTATAAAGTGATGAACCCATTCTTGTTGCAGATACTCTTGCCATGTCATGTGAAAATGATCAATATGTTTGATAGGATTTCACCTGTATATTTGCGATTAGTATAACTGATCTCTTCTCAAAATATAATCTCCAAAAATCTTCTACATTGTGTCCATTCCTAGATAGGTTGGTTATGTGTACCCCACCATATAGCGGGCGTAACTTTCAGCACAAAGTCCAAGGTGGGCAATCCCTGCGATTGTGACTTTTACTTTAAATTCCACTAGAAAAGACGTAAGGTTAGGTAGACCTTTGTATGTAGGTATCTCACTTGCCTCGGCTCCTACCCATTGCACATATGTTGTAATTCTTGTGCATATTCACATGGAAACTTCATGCAACCAATTCTACCATTTTCTAATGCTTTTCCTAAATCATATGTACAGGAGATAACACTCCTCCAGCTCAACTTTCCACCATTTGTTGGATTTATGTAGTCATCTCTTGAAGACATGATATTATATAGTTGATCCAAGTAATTACCTTGGCCTTTACTGTTCACTGGCTTGACATATATTTTCCCTTCAAGTGGGTCAATTGGCTCGACCACCCTTATCTCTAAATATTCAAGTGACAATATATTTTTCTTAAAATTAATTATGGTCGGACTATCTATCTCCCAATCAATCCCCAAAAGTGCAGGATGTGGGTTTGTATCATCGACAATGTTGATCACTTCAAATTCTGCGTATGTCCCCAAGCATTCTACTTCGATAGGTATTTTAGTCAGTCAACCAATGGGTACAACCTTCCACTGATTTGCAAGCCTTAGATGAATGGGATACCAATCCATTCATAGTTTATTCATGCTTTCCATGTCTGCCTTGTCAAGATATTGACATCACAACCCATAGATAGAGTATATAGTCCATATCATAGTTCCCTATCTGCGTAGTTATTCATAACTCGTGACCATTTTTCAATATTTTCCCAACATGGTTGACTCTTTTTTCGGTTTGCAGGTCTTCTAGAGTTTCTTCTATGAGTACTCTCAATTCTGCAACATCATCTCTATCATGGATTAGTGCTAAACAACTTCTAAAAAAATTCTTTCAGCTTACTAACATTTTCATTGGTTTCTTCCTGAGTAATTGCTCGAATATTTCAAGCATCTGTCTTAATTGTCCAAATGTCAATGCTTGATTTTTATTAACAAATTCTAGTTGCACATACAAGAAGACTTCCTTTTCCTTCTGGACATCTAATGATACTTCATTTTGTGCCGTCGGTCGCACCTGCGGTTGTCCACACAGTGTATTTTGGTATGTTTGTGTCGCAGCACCTCCTCTTGCAACGACAAAAATATTTGTTTCTCTTGGCTTGACTGAAATCATCTAGATGTTTTGGTTGGATTTCGGGTTCAAATTCTGCATAGGATTGGTATTTCCCACGGTTTGAGCCTACCAAATTGTGAACATTGTTCAACAATATTGTCAAATGATTATAGTATGTACATGTCTTTTTAGGACTTGCACAATCTCGAGCAAAGTGTCTTGGTTTTCCACTGTTATAACATATGATTTGGCCTCTTACTCAACCAAATCCTTCTGCTTCTTGTCATTGTCCTTGGCCTTGAAAATTTCCACCCCCTTAGCTGAGGGTAGTGTTTCTATGAAGGATACTGATTCTGTTGATATTGCAGCTGAGGATATTGTTGTTGTTGAAATTGTGTTGGTGGATATTGAGCAGGATGATATTGAGGTTGCACTCATTCAACTTGCATCTGCTCATCATTCTTCATCAAGTAGGTATCCACCATTTTCTCTTGCAGCAGTCGAAATGCTCTGCAATATTTCTCATCATGTCCTACAGATTTACAAAACTTACAATACAAACTAGCTGGTGTACTTACAATATTCTATAAATACAAACATTCTTTCAATCGATGGACTCTAGTTTGACATATTCTACACCAAGGAATCCCTTGGGTGTTTATGGGGTTCGGCGTTCCTGTTGCGACATAGTTCATGAGTTTCGAACAATTATCTTTGTGGTGTCTATCTGTTCTACATCTTGTACACCATATATCTTCTTGAATTTATTTTCCTTTCTTAATTTCTTGGAGCTGCACCATAATATTATCTAGTTGTGACTGAATCTGCATCATTCATGCGTCGGTTTCTCCAATCGGCGAGGATTCTAGCTTCATGGCTATTTCCATATCTTCTTCCTGTGACACAATATTCTGTTGCATCAATGGAATCTCAATGTGTGGTAACAATGCAACAATGAACCATTCCTTATGTTGTACATTCAACATCTAGAAGCTTAGTTTGGCCATTAATGTCTTGGATCTCTGGTCAAAGTCCTTGACAGAATCTGTAGGTAGCTTCTTGATTTCTTTAATCTCTGTAATGCACTGCGACTCAGAATTCATTTTTCTAAACTCATCTATTATCCATATTCGAATTTGGTCAATCATTTTTCTACACAACTCCTACTAGCATTATAGAAAACTTCATGTACCATTCTAGTGCACGACCTCACAAGTCGTGACCATCTGTTCTCTCTTTATGTCCTCAGCTTGTATTTGCCGCATTAACCATATGGATTCATAGAGAAGCCAATGTTGATATGGGTATTTCAACCCATTCCCATTTAATATTGGCAACTTAATGTATGTTCCAGCCATTATGTTGGCTCCTTATACACTTGGGAAAAAAAATTTGAGTCGTCGGACTCCCTTGTCCATTATTCATGGTGTTAGTGCTATTTATTTACAGATCTACATGGAGATGAGTTTGTATATCTTACCTCTGGCGATGTATGCGTCATTGTAGGTGTACTATACTCATGCTTTGGTCTTGGAGTTTCTACTAACTCCTCTGATTATTCTTCTTATTCTTCAGATATCGGCTGATATTCTTCTCCTTCATTGAAAGAACCTTCATTAGTGTGTGACACGAGCTCATAGTCTTCTTATCTAGTTGTACTACAACTCCCTCTTCCTATCAAAGTCTTTCTTCTCTTTACTGATCTAAATATTCTTCCTCTTCTTAAATAACTAGCCTCTAGATTAGTTCCACTATCTCCAGGGAACATCTCAACTTAGTTTGCTCCATTTTCACACAGTTTTGCTGTGACATATCCAAAATTCTTCACACAATTTTCAACTGTTACATTCGTAGGATTCCTTTTTCACATAGGAGTATCTTTATCCAGGTTTTAAGGGTCGAAAATTATTTTTTGCGAGGTCCTTGGAAAAAATTTCGCTCTGCCTCACTATGAGGTTATTGTATCAAAAACAAATTCAATAATGTATGCTTCCAAAATAATTTCCACCCAAAAATAAATATCCCTCGACATAGTGTTTCTCACACTTTTTAGTCACTGAATCAACTGAGGATTCCACTCCGTCGGTTCTCCTCCTTGGAAATTTCTTTGCTGGGTTGCCAACTTAGACAACCACTCATGCAACACAATGGGAAATTCAAAAAAGAAAATATCATGAATATTTGTGTAGAGGTATCTTCCCAACCACTATGATGGGTTCCAACAAGATCCTTTACTCTCTTATTGTGCAAACTCTAACACTTGAAATGCACCCAATATTGTATTTTAGGCTTCGTCGAATGGCACAACATATCCCTCAACAAAATGATTTGGTCTCGGCAATAGAACCATTTGTTGGATTTATGGAGACCCAGGTTCAGTCCCTTTCCTCTTGCACACAACAAAGCCCAATATATTGACCCGACAGAGCAAAGCCGAGTTGGTAGCACCTGTGACATAGATGCAGTCTTACCCATGATATATTTCTATGGGTAATTGCAAGAACCGGGTTTCTATAATTGGGTGGGAAATTCTATATCCCTTGGTCCTTTTCCAGGGTTCTTGACCAAAGCCTATGGATGGATTATTTATGCTTACTACGCACAGTTAGACTGCAACTCACTTATTCCTATGTAAATAATATAACACTAACCCCAATGCAACATAGATACATTCGACTTATAATAGTGTGACTAATATATATAAACCCATTCATAAGAAAATACATAATAATTCATTCACAACAAACATATACACATGCGACTTATACAAATTCATCATTCACACATATAACACATAATCTAACATGGAAACCCATCTAGGGAAACCACAAAGGTGCTCTTCATCTGGCATGAGTAATATATGGCACCATTGGTCTATACACTAAGCTGCAGACTCTGATCTAGATCTTCCTTTCTTAGCTATACAGACTTCTCTCTCCTCTCATTCTCTCTTATCTTTTGTCGATGGTCTTTCTCTACTTGACTCTACTACTAATCCACACACAGCCTAGATCAACTCAGTCTCTTCTACACTTATTCACACTCAGTTGTAGATTCTTGACTCGATGCACTTAGAAAAACTAATAGACACAATTACAATGATAACCAGAAGCTAAGAAATACTCAAGAGGATAAAGAGATAACAACGCTCCAGAGGATAACCTACATACATCTCGGGTTCCTCCTTTTATATACTCTTTACATGTCTCTCTCTCAGCCAAGTTCCTACACTTATCCAACAAGTTGTCTTTCATATTCTAGCGACACATGTCAGTAGGCACTAATGACCTGAATTACAAAGATACCTTCATACGTGTGACTTCAGCCGACCCTATCCAACCTCATATCCACGATCTTTCTGACTTATCGCTTTCTAACTATTGCATCATTGCATGACTTCTAACATGGATCTACTTTGTTGTGTCCTTCCCTTCTATCGCGGCTTTTCTTCTATTGTGAATTCTTCTTCTGTCATGGCTTCTCTTCTTCTATCATGGCTTCTCTTCTATCTCAGATTCTTCATCTGTCACTACTTCTTCTTTTGTCGAGGCTTCTCTTCTGTCGAGGCTTCCTCTTTTGTCGCGAATAAGACACAAATTTGAGATACTCTTGTAATTATTAATTATTTATATAGATTGATAATTTTTTAACGATTTTTTTTTTAATGTTTACATATACATATACATAGACATATACATATACAATTTTAGATGTTCAAATGTGTAAAATATTAGAGAAAACTTCATATGTGTGAGATACTAGAGAAAAAATCTATTAAGATTTAATTTCTGAAGAAATATATGAGTCTAATGTAACAAAACTAACAAAACTTATCTTGATTAATGGAAGTTTAATTTTGGAATATTGTGTTCCTTCGGTTTTTTTTTATGAGGAAAAAATACCAGACCTTGATATTCATATTATGAATCAAAGGACATCATATACATACAGCCTTTAGTCAGGATTCTATCTATCAAAGACAATCAGCATACTAGGAACCCCAATAGTCACAAAAAGATACAAGTACAACCATCAACCTTGCTTCAAGAGCAATAAGAAAAACACAGATACCTCATGAAAACATACCTTCAGATCAACAAGTGATAATGGTGATCCTTCATCCAAAGAGATTGGACCGTCCTTAAAGAGCAGTAATGGCAGGCAAGCTTATCCATCCTGAGCACAATGAGAAGGCTAAGTGCCTCATCAAAGAAACGTGCTTCAATCCATCAAAAAGAAAATAAAGTATCATGTGCCAAAAAAAGAAGAAGGGACTGAGTCCCGGCACCAAGCTCTAATATAGCTGAAAATTTCCATGATAATCGATCATACCATCCAGATACTTGGTGAAAAATCCGAAGCCAAGGTCTAATACCAAGGCCTTCTTTGATAGACAGTTAGCCTGTTGATTATGCTCACGATAGATATGCTTGATTGTCATATGGGAGAAATTATTCATATGGGACCTTATGTCTTTGCACCAATGGTCCAAACTATGAGAGTCTAGAGATGCTATCCTGTTTGCCCAGTTAATTATGACTAAGGAGTCTCCAAAGATAGTAAGGAGAGGGATCCCTAAATGCTTTGCAACATCAAGAAGATCCCATAGAGCAAGAAGTTATGCATTTGTGTTGGTTCTCGTACCACAACCCAAAGAGAACCCTAGAGTGTGAGAGTCACTCAAAAACAATACAAAACCAGCACCACCAAAGTTCCTCGAAGTGGCCCCATCAAAGAATCCACAAGGATATAAAATCTGTGGACTGATTTCGATACATCTATTCTTTTTCTTCAGCTTCGGGACAAGATACATGTGATAGAGATACTCGACCTAGTGAATAATACTAGACATTGAAACCTTTTTATCATAAAAAATACACCTGTTGCACATTTTCCATACACTCCAATAAATAAAAAGAGGCACAAAACTGAAATCAGAGTGAGTTGAATGTTTCTTAAACCAGAGTTCTAAAAAAGAAATGACAGTGCAATTTAATACAGGAGAAACACAGAACTGCTCGCAAATAATGAAAAAACCCGCTTGGTAATGATACAATCGGTGAAAAGGTGTCGAACCAAGTCTTCACCATTGCTGTAGAGGGCACAAGTGCTAGGCCCCATCCATCCATGTTTCATGATATTTTCCCATGTTAAGATGCGATTTCCAACATCAAGCCAAATGAAGCATATGATCTTTAAAGGGATGTTGAAGGACCAGAGAAGATCCAAAATATGATTCTGATTCGAAATGGGCTCGAGATAGTAGTTTGAAATAAGATCATAAACCAGATCATTTGTGATCCCCCATTCGGTTTGTTATGTGTCCAGATCAGAGTGTCGGATGAATGATTGAGTCTAATTCTCCTATGCTCAAGACTAGAGATAAATTTGTCCCATAAAAATTTCCATTCTTCTCCTAGTTCCAAATCCTCTGCAGCGAGCCAATATCCCCAAGACTCAGGATACATATTACGAGCATGTGCTAGGGACATGATGCCATAATATTCAACATATTCTCGGAGATCCAGAGGAAAGAAGGTCAAGGTATCCATGCCCACAATCAAATCTGAGCCAATGAGTGTGTCAACACCATTTCCCACATGCCATGAAAGACATCTACCATCCCAGGTGAACGAAAGAAGAAAGCAATTCCATATAAATAATACCCCAATTGCAGAAAAATACTTTTGTCGAATCCAAGACACCATAGAGTGTTTTTTTAAATATTTAGAGGAGAAAAATTGGTTCCAGATCCCAGTCCCTTTAAGAACTAGCCACATGTTTTTCAAGCGCAGAGAGAGGCTAAACCAGCCCAAATTATTTATACCCCAGCCTTCGAAGGAAGTAAAATGAGAAAGAGACAACCAGTCCACCAAGTGATACCTTCTCTTATCTGTAGAAGAACCCCATAAAAAATAAAAGATCATCTTTCTAAGCTTATCTAGAATCAACTTAGGAATAGGAACAAGAGCCATCCAATAGACATGCATACTAGTGAGAACAACCCTGATCAAGACGAGTCTTCCCCCCAAGGAGAGAATTCTATGGGTCCAATGCTTAATTCTCTTCTCAAAATTCTTTAAAATCCAGTGCCAGTCCTTCACCAAATAACCGAGAGGCTTTATGTAGTAGCCCAAATACTTGAATCCTAGAGAGATGTGGTCATACTTGAAAGATGGAGAACGAGTAATCCTGTTGAAGATTCCCTCTTCAACATTATTGAAAAGAAAACAAGATTTGTCCATATTGATACACATACCCGAGGCTGCACAAAATGTATCCAGAATGACTTCAAAAGAAACCCATTCCTCAAAAGTTCCTGAACCAAAGAGTATCACATCATCTACAAATAACAGATGTGTGAGAGACAACTGAGATGAAATGTTGATACCCTTAATCCTGCCATTTGTCCAAGCATCTTAAATCAAAAGACTAAGCTCCTCAATAAAAAGAATAAACAGCAAAGGAGACAACGGGAAGCCCTGCCTTAAACCCCTGGAAGCAGGAAAGAAACTGGATGAGGTACCATTTATAAGCAGGGAAAAGTTTGCAGAAGATAAGCATCCCATAATCCAATTGACACCAACCAAGGGGACCCAAATCTGAAGTAAGATGAGCTTGAGATAAGACCAATTCACCCTGTCAAAAGCCTTTGACAAGTCAAGCTTGAGAATTAGGGCACTCTTATTTTTAGTCTTCACCGAGTGTAAAACTTCTTGGGTAATGGCAATAAGTTCTATGATCTGCCTATTCTTCAGGAACCCAAATTGTTGGGATGAAATATACTTATCGAGGAAGGGCTTCTGGCACAAGGCCACAATTTTGGAGATAAGTTTGTATACCAAGTTGCAAAGTGATATGGGTTTGAAGTCAGCAAAAGTTTGAGGCTTTTCTTTCTTCGATTGACTAGAGATAGAGTAGTAAAGCTCACCTACCAAGTGAGAGGGCCCACTGAACTGGAAAATTGTAGCTTCTATATCTTGTAATTCAGTCAACATTTTGTAGTATAATTGCATTTTTGTTACTCTCTATTGTACAAATTTCAATATGAGGCATGCTCATTTAATTTACTTTGTATATGCATTGCAAATATGTGTCTAGTTGCATTTTAAGTTGTTTATTTGTGTACTTATTTACAATTATATGTATACACTTCCAGATCTTCATTTGAGTTCCCATATTCCTATGTACATCTATGTTCTGCACTTGTATTAGTTCTCTTTTCCAATATAAGCTTTTGCGTTTATTTTTCACTTTCAGTTATCAAAAGAAAAATACAAACGAATTACATCATATTTCAATGGGTACTATTGATAGAAGAACTATAATCTTGGTGTTTGTCATAGATATTGTTTAATCATTCAAGTTTACATTAGGTATGTATTCATCTATTCCACTCCATCATAAGCATTAGTGGTTCTTAGTGGTTGTCCTATATAGATCCATTCTCTTATATCAAAAAGCTTGTTTAGATTTTTTTATTAGTGTTTGTCATATACATAAAGCGATTTTTCTTAATTATGTTTGCGTATTAGATGCATTTTTATCTCATATATATAAGTTTTTTCATTTTCTCTTTTTGTGTAGTAGATTTTGTCCAAACACATGTAGTAGTAATGTGTAGTAATTATTTTGGAATTGTAAATAAGAATTTCTTTAGCAAGTTTAAATATTCATGATTTTAAGATCAACATCATTTTGGTACCTATATCCTTTCATTCTATTCAAAACTCGGTTTTCTCTATGCTTGTTTAATTAGTTCAATAAGTTTGTTGAGTTGTTTAATAAGATTAGAGATCAAAGCTAATTGGAACTTAAGCACAACATCTCACTTACGTACAAAATATTATTCTTA
>LPNX011223352.1:0-29944 GCA_001517045.1 Pseudotsuga menziesii
CAAATTAGCCACCAGCGATCGCCAAACCAAAAGTGGTCATTGATATGCGGATTTTGGTCATTTTTTTGGTCACTAATCTCTCATTTTCCACTAGTGAAATCTAGGTTACAATCCATAAAGTCGACCCCCCACCTGGTGAAGGTACCAGAAGTGATAATAGAATTCAAAGGGGCATGATGAGAATGCATATCCTGTGCAAACACCTAGAAATGGTGGCACCTCTTGAGCTGTAGAAAGCCTAGATAAATGACCACCACATGCCCCTCTATGGAAATCATTAAGCATGACCTCATCCTCCACATGAGTTAATCAATGACGTAAAATGGAATCAACCCCATGGTGGTACAAAGTATCATCCACTATGAGGTAGTTCTTCTCTACTTGACGTAGTCGTTGACACTCATCTCGTGAGAGGTGAGTAGGAACCTTTAATGTTTGCAAATAAACAATAATATCCATGTACCAAGGGTCTCTGGTTGAGATGATAAATATATACTCATAAACAAGAGAATCCTCATGAACCTCTTCTTGATCCAAATTTGGAAAATTCGATATGAGCTCATAAAAGATTAATGATTTCTTCGATTTTTTCGAAACAAACTTGAGATCAAACTCCTACAATATCAAAATCCATTTATTATAATTTCCCCCAGTCATCCTTTTGGTGAGAACGAATTGAAATAGATTGATGTGAGATATGACGAAAGATTGACGAAGGAGGATGTAATGTCTCAAATGTTCAACTTTATGGACAATTGCAAAGGATAGATTCTCCACATAGGTATAACAAAGTTCCACATCAATAAGGTTTCAGCTAAGATAGTATATGAAATGCTCATGGATCTCCTCATCCTCTTGAACCAATACCATACCAATCATCTCTTGAGACGCAACCACATAAATCAAGAAATCATAGCTATAGTCTAGTGGAATAAGCACAAGGGATGATGCCAAGGATTTCTTAAGAGAACCAAAAGACTCCTAGGCTTGCTCATCCCAGTAAAAAGGGGTGTATTTCTTCAACAAATGCATGAATCCTTTAGTAAAATTGGAAAAATTTACTACGACCATTTGCAAGAAGTTTGACATACCTTGTAAACATTGAAGATGTCAAATGTTACGCAGGGGAGACAACTAAAGTATTACCTCAACCTTTAAGGGATTGACTCTAATGCCCTCCTTGGACACAATGAACCCTAGTAAACGAACAACCTTCACAAAAAAGATGCACTTGTCAGGATTTAATTGAATTTGGTAGTGGTGGCATCTTTCAAAAACCAATATCAAATGATAAGGATGACGCACTCTCAAATGAGATTAAGCAGCAAGATCATCCAAATAAACTTCAATAATATTTTTAAGAACATGGAAGGAAAAGGTCATGGCCCTTTGAAACATAGCTTCGACATTTTTAAGGCCGAAGGGAATCTTTCAATATGCAAAAGTTCCCCAAGGACAAATAAATGTAGTCTTATGTTGGTACTCAAGTTTAATCTGTATCTTATTGTATCCAAAAAAGCCATCCATAAAAGAAAAAACTTCACTTCCTGCACACTCATCCCAAATTTGATCAATAAATGGTGTAGGGAATTTATTTTTAGGACATGCTATATTTAAATCAAGAAAATTAGTGCATATATGGATTGATACCTTCTTCTTATCCACCGAAACGAAATTTGAATCCCACTCCATCAAGGGAACAAGATAGATAAAATTGGCTTTGATCAGTTTCTCTATCTCTTCTTTAATGGTGGGCGCTTTCTAGGATTCACGACATGAAAACGTTGTCGAACCGGTTTTGCATCTGGATAGGTTTTGATTTCTTGTTCAACAATGCAAGGGTCTATTCTTGGCATCTCCTCATACGACCAAGAAAACACATCACATAATTTCTTGAAAATATCGGTGTGATCCTTAATCTCATTGGGCGAAAAATATGCCCCAATGTAAACATTCTCAATCTTACCAATAAAACAAGAAATATTGATAGGTATGGTAGGTGACACGTTTTCCATGTTCCCTTCATCTCTTTGACCAAGAGAGATTAATGGGACCACATGCCTACCAACCTTCTCTCTTAGAATCACCCTAAAGTCATCACACTCTAAACGATCAATATTAGGGAGGAAATACAATCTATGGTGCAGCTTTCCCCAAGGTTCTTCAATCCCATACATAGCCTCAAGAATAGCCTCATCCAAAGGAAAAAAATCATCAAGTAAGTATTGAGAGTGAGATGACTCTACTTCCAAAGGAGGTAGCACATAAGGGTCCTCCTCCTCCATCTGCGAGAAGGAAGGACTAGGCTCTACAACATGATCAATATCCACTTGATATGGCCCCAATGTTGCAGGAAACGACACATCTATCTTGGCAGGCATATAATTATCACTCGAAGGACTTGGTGAAGGAAGAACCCAAGGATCCTCCATATGAGATGTGTGAAAAGAAACTGAATTCAACAAGGTCAAATCCTTACCCATACTAGATCCATTCATAAGGATGGGTGCAGGACAAATAAAGGTTCCCATGAGAGAAGGATACATACCCACACCCACATTCTCAGTTGTTGGCTAAGAATGGTCAATAATCAGGATAGAAGCTCCCGATGATGCTTGAACACTCGGATTCTGGAAAGAATTTTGATCAATAGTAACGATCTTCCCATTCAATGAAAAACAAACCACTCGAAATAAGGAAGAGGCTACAGATTTCATACTATACATCCAGTTCCGTCCTAGTAAAAGATTGTAGTCAAGGGGCGCATGAACCACCTCAACCTCGCTCGCAACAGTATTCCCCCCTAATTGGACCTTTAAGGAAGGAAGTATAGCGTTCGACTGAAATGATATTCCATAAAAAGTATTCAACATGTTCACATATTTAGACAACATTGGAGAACCTAATCCCTTCTAACAAGCCAAATACATCACGGAAGCGACAGTTCCTTCATCAGTCACAGTGCACATGATGGTGTAGTTCAAAAACTCTACATGAATAAGAAGAGACACATAGTAAGGAAAACGAGGTTGTATTCCATGAGTTTCAAATTTGATCATGGAAGGAGAGCTATCATCACCCTCCCCAAGAGCAGGAAACAAGGCCTTTCTCTGTGAAAGACAAGTTTGAAGTACTTCTAATGCGGACATCGCATAAGGAGTCTGGCCCAAATCCTCGACAATTGAATAGTTATAGGAGGCTCGAGCATTAGGATTGTGCCTCTAGCACTTAAGGACTAACTTGGGAATGCAAGGCAGAACTTCAGACTTATCCGTAGTCTTTTCAATTCTCAAAGGACTCTCAGGTGGAGTAGGTTCTTTCCCAACGTCTGGTTGTGACGAGCCATAATCTTTCACACGCATTACAAACTAGTAGCTTTCACCATGTTGATGTAACCATGACCACTAGCAGCATCTGTCGAGTTTTGAGTTCCACTAGATGCACAACCAGGATCAATGATCCTTGATTTCATATTTTGATTATTTGGTAAACGATTTGTAAACACAGCTGGGCCCTATGCTATGAACTTCGAGGAATCTTTCATACAAGGGAACAAGTGAGTGAGGTGGTCATCCCCGCACAAATTTCAAGGATATTTTACCTTTCTCTTAAGCTTCTTGTCCCCCCAACATTATTATTGCTATTGTTCTTGTCATTGGTCCCATTGCCATTTTTATTCCCACCCTTACGATTATGTTTTCCTTTCTTTTTATTCCTTCCAGGTTGCTGGTTACCTTTCGGATTCAACAATTGCACAGAAGATACATTCGCTATCTAGGTAGGAAGAAACAAATCTATATTTTTCCTCGACGCAGCCTGGTTAAGCAATAACAAGATCACTTGTTTCGTAACCGAATCCACAGGTTTGGTACTTGCGGAACCAACAATACCATCGGCATGTGTCCCAGGTTTTAACTTGGAGTCGAAATTGGAATGTGGAGCGTTAGGTATGATCTCATAAAGGATCCCATAGCATAAATCAAGTCTAACTGCTGGGCCCAAAAAATAGCTTTGTCCTCATTTTAAACTCCAGATGTGGAAGCATCATTCGTGATATACGGTAACAACGACTTGAGGAACCACTCTAGAAGAAACTTTGGTGGCATAAAGGATTTAATCATCCTCTTATGTCTACACCACTCTTGATTATGATCTGAAATGTGGGTGGATTTCTCTTATCGAAATGTCAACAAGATTTTAGTACCGGTGTCGTAACGCACAGGTAGCTGGAATTGGTTAAGAAAATTCATTGTGAGGTCATTAAATGAATAATATGTCCCCCCAGGTATCTCTATATACCATTTCATGGCAGGACGCATGAGGTTGCATTCAAATAGTCTCAAATGGATAGAAATGTCATTCAAGGAATTATAAGAGCACCAAATATGGATTTTCATGATGTGCTCACCAGGATCTCCACCAGAGTTACCTTCGAATTTAGGAATTTTTAAAGGAAGTTTTGTAGGAACTGTCGGCCATGCTAGGTCATGGATATAGGATCATTCGTCAATCTCAAAAAATCAGGTAGATTCAAAGTCGCAAGGAAATGGAACCTAGGTTGAGCAAGTTGGTTCCATGCTCCCTGATAAGACTGGTTCACATAATGTTGATTTCTATATACACCAAGGCCTTGGCTAGTGGGATAATAACCTCCTCCCATTTGAGCCATATAAGGTTGTGTGATGTAGTTTGTATTACCTTGAGACTGGGATGCTACAAAGCCATAATTAGGTGACTGATACAAGGGTTGATACCCAGACACATAAGGTGTGTAGGTTTGTCCGTAGGATGGTTCGTAAGAAGGTCCATAAGAAGTTCCGTAAACTGGACCATGATATGGTCCATGAGAAGGTCCATAAGATGGTCAATGGGAATATACATGTCCTACTAACACATAAGGAGGAACATGGCCCTGTGACACTATGGTGTTAGAAGAATTGGAGAAAACATGTCTAGTAGTCGAACCCCAGCCATAAGGCCCTCTAAGGTTAGGAAGAGGATGCATGGTCAAAAATGAATTTGAAGGGATGGGTGTTGAAGATGATGGAATATGTGAAGGAATATAACTCATGGCTTCAATATTCACATGTCTAGGTTCTGGTCCCTGAATAGGAATAGTAGTGGTAGGCCTAGGATGTGTGTGTCAAGGAACCTCCACCACAGAGATGGAAGGTGTAATGTGACTGGTGCTACGAAACCTCTGCGCACACGGTGTTAGCAGAAGTGGAAAGGAATGGAGGTTCCCCTGAGAACAATACTAGGGTCAACATCTGGCTCAACACGTGTTGCCAGGCCAGTCTCGAGAACATTAGGCATGCCATACGTAATATTGCTAGTGCTTGTGGATTCGTGGTGAGTCTCATCACCTGGAATCCAATACCAAAGACTTGCGTGAGCGTGGTATATGTAGTGTGAAAAATGTTCATGTGATGGTACAATAGAATGATTACTAGAACTTGAAGGAGTCTCTTATGTTCTTAGGGGTTCATCATCCCACAAAGGGAGAGGTGAATTGGGTGGCTCCAGAAACTCAGACTCATGATTTCCCATGGTGTGTGAATCAAAGTGAGAAGTAGTTCTATTGGACTGTCTATTTCTCTCTCCCAAAGGAGGAGGAGATGTAGAAGGTGGAAGCCTTGCTAAACAACGAGAATGGTGAGGTGTTGCACCTAGATCAACAATGACTCAACAAAAATCAAAGATTCAATATAGCTACATAACCCTAGGAAAACTAGCATGCAGAGAGTATACACCAAAGAAAATATAAAGCCAAATCACAAGCACACTAAGGGTAGGATAAGTGAGCTCCTGAATGAAGCAGGTATTTCACTCCTAGGGGAGGCTTGAGACTCCCATACACAACAAGCTAAGTTTCATAACTAATTATAGTGGCCCTCAGCTTCAACGTATATAGAAAATTTGTTGTCTGACCCCTACCTAGTAAGGAAAAATGTAGAATAACCTCTGCAAATACCCCCTCGATAACCTAGGTAAGGAAACTAATGTCACCTCAATATAACCAATGCTCAGGTGGATATTCATAGGCTGGATCGACCATATGGGAAGGGTAACAAATTCCAAAGCATGAAAGCACAACTAGTACCCCAAGGGTGCACCAATCAATACCTCAATGACCCCCGGATACGAATACAATCCTGGAAATATCTCTGGTGCTCAAAGAAAGTGACTAGGGGTCATCCCAATCAAAATCACATGCACTTCCTTGTTCTTAAATCCCATATAAGAGGAGCATCTTGAGAAACACTAATTATATCAAGGGTTTCACACTCTCACCTAAACAAACACCTAATTGTTTTGTTTAGTGGTCTTGGAGAATTTACTCACAATGAACTATTCCAAGACCATAAAACCTATTCTTGTTGATGCACCATAGAAAATAAAAGAGTGTAATTAATTTTATTAAGTGTTGATTTTAGTTGGTTGTGATTACTCAAAGGGTAAATGGTCATGAAACTAGTGAAGTTATGACTCAGCAGTGAAGTAAATATGCACACCTAACAAGCAATGCCAAGTGCAATGTGTAGAATGAAGAATAGGGTATCCCACTACATGAGGTGCAAGATTTTTTCTTCAAATGTAAGTGCAATCATTCCTATATGAAAATATGACTCTAATAATAGTAAGAAAACCTAGTGCAAGTACCATGCCAATGAAAACTTCAAGAGATGCATAACTATGGAAAAGAAAAAATGTTTTTGAATTTTTTGTAATAAATGAGATATGAAAAAAAATAAATGACTCTACAACCCCCAGAGCCTACAACCACTCAAAAACAGTAGCCAAGCAAGGCACTAAGGTAAAATAGACCTAATGCACTAATCTCAAAACAAAAAATGGATAATGGATGAGAAGAACAAATCCTAAACAATAAACAAAAAGCAGTCTCTGGTCAGAAACAGAGGGTGTATACAGATACTAGAAGCATCCAAGAAGACTCAACAATCATAAAAACACACCTAACAACACTTAATCCTCCTATAAAGTCTCAAAATCAAAGCATACGCAACTGTTCTTAGTAAAAGAGTGTACATATGCGGCTATTCAAGAAAAACCCGTGTGTATATGTGACTGTGAAAGAAAAACCCACATACAGGAAGAAAAAGAGAGAAACATAGGGAAAACAGACAAGTTAGGACAAAATTTACTCCTTCAGGACCCTACTTGGAAAACATGCCCCCAGACTTGACACAAAAACAAAGAAATCAAGAGCAATTCAAGTACATTGAATACCAAAAACCCCAAAGAAAAACAACTAGGAACTCTCCCCAGTGGAGTTGCCAATTCTGTTACGGAGAGAAACTTCCTATGGCTTGGGGTGTACCACAACAGATAGCTAGACACCATAAATCAATATTTCCCAATATGCAAGAGAAACCAAACATCTAACACTAAGGGATATCGAATCATACCTTGTTCCAGACGGTTGAAGTAGATCCTCGTTGAGCTTTTCCAATTCACGCTTGCTTTAGCAATTTGCTCGCAACAACAACAAACAAGAAAAGCATGCTATATAATGATGTGTTATACCTATTCTAGCATATATATTCCATAATGTATAAGAAATTAAACATATCCATGGATTCAATATTCATTCAATTGCACATTAATTGGATAGGAAAAGCTATTTCTATTAATAAAATTAGAGATTACAATAGTGACAACCTTTGTCGGCCTGTTTAAAAATTGAAGAAATTGAGTCCTCCACCTGGGACTCCACCACCTCAATCCTCCATCTCTCGATAGCAAGATCACAAGCAAAGGAAATCTTGGGAAGAACACAAAGTGCTCCAAAGGGACAACGGGATGCAAACTCAAGTATATGCAAACTGAGGCAACAATGGACTATAGTTTATTTTCTCTTCAATGTATCCAGAGGGTTCCTTATATAGCACTCCAAAATGGTAATGGAGGGTTGAATCTGAGTGTTCTCAAGGAATTTGAAAGGCCAAGAGTCAAGTGGTTCAGACTCATTTGAGGAAAAATCCAAAACTATTTGGGTTTATGCACACATCCTGATGTACGCAGGTTTGAGGTCAAAAGTCATGTGTACATGTGAGTATTGGTTTAAAAGTCACATACAACAATAAACAGGCGGTTTTTAAGGGATGAACTTGGAACATAAAAGGATAATATAAGTCCATGGGGTTCATATATTCTACAGAGGGACATGGAAGGCCATAAATATGTGATCAACCATGTGTGGTAAAATTAGCTATAACAATCTCATGCTCTTATGCATATCCTCCTTGGTTCCTAGCACTTATTCCTAGATCCTCCTTAAATATTTTGAACATCTATCTCTTTCTGCATTTCATACTACTACGACACATGATTCTTTATCATTTTATGCTATATAAGATGATCCCTTTTCTTCCAATGAGTATACTAATGCTATAGTCTATGTCATTTGGAT
Source organism: Pseudotsuga menziesii (assembly GCA_001517045.1). Classification (NCBI taxonomy): domain Eukaryota; kingdom Viridiplantae; phylum Streptophyta; class Pinopsida; order Pinales; family Pinaceae; genus Pseudotsuga; species Pseudotsuga menziesii. The sequence goes on from LPNX011223352.1 coordinate 8,435, forward strand.
ACTTTGGAAGCTAAATCAACCTATGGAGTCTCTACATTCACTCTCACTAATCCTAAGTCTCCTCCTTTTTCTTACATGGTCACTTGCATAGTTCCTCTTAGTGTAAATTAAGTTGGAGAGCACATGCACTCGTTTGGACACTTGTCTCACCTATTTGGTGATGATTTCAACTCTACTAGTTTTGATTCCAAGTCATCACACCATATTGGAGCTGATTACAACTATTATTTGATGCTTCAAAAATTTTCAATCCTTATTACACATCAATGGATCTCATTTGTTCTACATGGTCCCAGTTTCCATACTGTAGTTATTCCTGAACCAGTTGAACATATTTCTATTCTTTTCAATAATAAGATTCCTCCAGACGTCAAGATTTAGTTTGGAGAAACATCAAGAATTCAATTTTTTTCATCTTACCTTTCATGTCCTTTGTTGAGGGAGGATTTTCACCATGTAGTTTTTCCTCTTTTCTCAGTATTTGGAAAAAATAAATTGTAAAGGGTGACCATAGCCTTGTTATTGGGCCCTATATATTTTTGATATTTTTTCTGATATCCCATCATAAATTCATAATGAAATGGGGCTGTTAGAATATTATAAACCCATTCCATACTTAGGATATAATAACTAATCATTTCTGGTTAATTTCCTTAGTTCTAGACTCGGTAGTTGGACTCACTTGCAAAACTTGGTCAATACATGCCATATTTACATCGAGGAGTGTCGTATAGTAATTCTAGATATATCCTTCCAAATTATTCACTTCCCATATTAGTAACTATGCCTTCCTACAATTTCTTCCTTTAGACTGATTTCCCTGCTTTTTAGTGGATAAGGTAAAGCTAGTCAACTAGGAAACTACTATCTTTTCTGGCCAACTCATTCTCCATTATTTTATCTCTAGGTTGCATGATTAGCAATTTTTCTCATCACTCATATTTAACCAACTCATGATCTCTTGGACAGAGTTGGAAAGTGCTTTAGTCACCTATGGGGGTTTATCATATTTAGTAAGCCTTATTTATGAGCTAACATGTGTTGTCTCCATAGAAAATATATTTTCGTTTATAAGGATGTATTACCTATGTAATAATATTAATGATCATTCATTTATCATTATTTAATGAGTTCTTCATTCTTCATGTGTGTTGATTATTCTTCTTCTCTTTATGTTAATTCTCTACAATTCTCTGTGAGGTTAATTGTGTTCCTAGATGCTTATCTTGTTTATGAAATTCCTTATGCCACCTTGGATCTATAATTTCTACACATTTTTCTAACACAAAGAAGATTATGCCTCATTTTTTCAACTAAAAAGTGATTTCTTTAATTATTTTTTCAATTTCCAAGACTAACCATGCCCCTACCAATGATTTTGGATGATCAAATGTCTCTAAATTGTACATTACCTCCCTTTTATTCTTTGAAATCCAATAAATATCCTTTATCTCTCGTCATGTGTTTGTAACACCCACTACCATTATGCGATTAACCTTTCTTATTCTGCACATGCAGTGCTAGGTTACACCCTTCATGACTCAATTGATCATACTTTTTCTACCATATGTTTTTGAGTTTTCTTTCACCTGACTGCTTTTAACTGATCTGAGCTGTGATTTTTTATTTTTACAATTATTGGTCATATGTCTGTGATTCCCACATTTTTTATATTTGAAATATCTACGAAAAGGACTAAAGGAATTTAATTTTTCTTTTCATTTCGTTGGCCCTATTTTAGTGTTGTTCCTCCTATAGAAGAATCTATTCTCTTCATCATAGTTCCTAAAATGGTATCTATAAAGTTACTGGTTTGTGACAAATATTTTTACATAAAAAAGAGTTTCCTATGAATACTGTTTGATACCTTGTAAACGAAGAGCTTCTTGATTGTGTTTGGTTGATGTTTTGAGAAGGAGACACATTCCTATCATAGTTTTGGTATTCCTACGACATGAAATTATTGACTACGTCCACATAGCTTCTAATTTTTTAATATCTATAGTCTATTCCTATCTCCTCTGCTGATTTTATTTGATCTTTGATATTTCCTTCTGGAGTCCCATTATCCTTTCTATATTTTCCTAGACTATTAGTTGTTCATTCACCTTGCATAGTTCTTCTTGTAGGTGAGTGACATCATTTTCTAGATTTTTCAGACTTCTCCTTTGTGTGTGTTAGTTGTTTCAATATATCACTCTTAAGTTTCTTGCTTCTTTAGCTTGTTATTTATGCTTTGAAATTTACTCCTTCAACGTTTTATTTTTCTTCCTAGACATATCCAATTCTTCCAAAGAACTGATTAGTTCTCCTTCTAAATCTAATTTATCATGTTCTTTGTCTTGTAGTGCATTCTTCATGGTAGTAGGGATCATTTCTTGTTTTGTCATTTATGCGCAAAAATATATCTTCTAGATGTTAATCGATCACTGAATATACATTCTATGATACCAATTTTTTTATTTATATTATATTGAGAGGTGGGGTGAATCAATATAATTGCATATATCAAATTATTTGACAATAAAACAATTCTCACCAATCAAAACTTTTCATCCGAAACTAACACAATTGTGCATAAATACTAAAGAATAATTATGTATATCTATAGATAAAATGAATTATTGCAACAGCGTGAGAATTCAATCTCCAAACATGAGAACTCATTCATTTTAGGGAAAAAATGATCCTCATGTACAATTTGTTGGTTATTCACTGACCTTCAATGACTTCGATCTAGGAGAGAACCAACTCATTAACTTTATACACCAACAGATTTATGTCTGACTATGCAAACTGTGACTTGCAGAAACTATGATCCAACTTATTGATAACTAAAAGCTCCAATTGTTTCTTCGTCTTCATCTAAATTAGGCAACGACTCCCAAATTATATTTAACATCTCTAACTAGAAGGAGACTCCAACTCCCTAATTATATTTACTAGCTCCAAATGGAAGTAGGATACAACCCCGTGAATTTATTTTACCAGTTGGGACTTCAAGAAATCCACTACACCCTATTCATTTCCCTATCTTACCTCCCCGAGAAATTTTACCAACACCTACTATAAGGAAGCTTTGACGCCCTGATGCTTGCCTCTTCCAACCTCCCTTATATATACACAAATGTATAATAAAGTACTACAAGCTACCTTTTCTGAAAACTAAAACTAATGTTATAGCACACCGATGCAGATCATAACTTGAAGAAAAAAAAAAGTGGGGGCCTTATTCAATGATAAGAACCTTCAACAAGTGGACACATCTCTTGAGCTGGGAAAAGTATAAATAAGCAAGAGATGGATTTCTTGAAGCAAACTTTTAGAATTCCAACTTGAAGTATTCTTATTTGAATAAGCTTCCTTTTTCTACGGGTATCAAGCAGCATGTTGAGTGAAGAAAGAGTTTTATGCATAGTATCCAAAGTGTTCAAATAAACAAATGATGAACAATGAGAAGAGTGTTATATAGAAGGATACCTATATTCAATATTTGCAAAGTGTCTACTTAGTGAAATACATAGACTGCAAAACAATAGAGATGACTAAGTTTAGAACACTCATAAATCTAGAAAGACGGATCATAGATAGTGGAAATAACTTAGTGGTATAAACTTAGTCCCCTCTATGGTTTTTCAATCTTTGTATTTTACTGATTAGAGACTTTGCACATCCTAAATACAAGTATCCTTCTATAGATAGCTCTTCTTTATGTTCATAATCTGTTGGTTTGTGCACTTCAAGTACTCTGCATAAAACACTTTCTTTGATCAACGAGCCATTGATACCCCAAGAAACACGAAGCTTATTCAAATTGGAATATCTTCAAGTATTCATTCTATAAGAAATTTTCAACAAATTCATATCGTTCTTGTTGAAGTTCCTTATCCTTGATTAATGCCCCCACTTTTTTATGTTTTCTTCAATTTATGATCTATGTTGCTGTGTCACTTATTGCAATTTAGCTTTGTGAGGTTTGGTGCATATATTCCAACTTGTTTGCAATAATTTTGAACATAAGTTCATATCTCATATTCTTCTTCAGAAGTCACATGCCACATGCCATTTTATTTCTAGGTATTTTACACACAAGTTCGCATTTCATTATCTTCTTTCATAAGTCCCATACAAACGACATTTTTGCATATCCTCCATTTTCAACATTATTCTCTCTAAATTGTGTATGTGCACATATGACCTGTTTCATTGTGGGATCTTTGTTATTTTGGAATTCCACATTCATCCATATGTATTTCTTTAAACTGGATTTGTGTGAGGAAGTCTCCATTCCCTTTTGGAATCAATTTATCCTATGAAATCAATTACAACATGCATATTTTTACATCAATGAAAATTCATGTTCAACATTCGATCCTTTGACATAGATGACAATTCATGTTCGACACTAAAGCTAAATTTCAAACATTATAATATTGATGATGCAACAATGTTCATTAAGAAATTTGGAAGATCTACTGTGATCCTTATGGTGGATGTAGATGACCTTTCGATGATAAGGAACAATGAATGTTTTATTGCATCCATAAAGAAGGATTTGAAATGATAAATGTGGGAAACCTTCATTACTACCTAGCCCAAATCATCGACAATTGAATAGTTTTGGGTGGCTCGAGCATTAGGATTGTGCCTCGAGCGCTTAAGGACTCCCTTAGGAATGCGAGGTGGAACTTCAGGTTTATCTATAGGATTTTCAATTCACAAAGGTCTCTTAGGTGGAGTAGGTTCTTTCCTAAGGTCTGGTTGGGATGACCATAATATTTTGCACGTGTCACAAGAATAGTAGATTTCACCATGTTGATGCAACTGTGACCACTAGCAACATTCAGTGGGTTTTGAGTTCCACTAGATGCACAACTAGGATCAATGGTCCTCATGTTCATATTTTGATTATTTGGTAAAGGATTTGTAAGCACAGCTGGGCCCTATGCTATGAACTTCAAGGCATCTTCCATATGAGGGCACAAGTGAGTGAGGTGGTCATCCCCACATAACTTGCAAGGAAATTTTACCTTTTACTTAGGCTTCTTGTCCCCCCCCAACATTATTATTGTTATTGTTCTTCTCATTAGTCTTGTTATCATTTTTATTCCCACCATTATGATTATTTTTTCCTTTCTTTTTATTCCTTCCAGGTTTTTGGTTACCTTTTGGGTTCGAAAATTGCACGGAAAGTACATCCGGTGACTGGGTAGGAAGGGATGAAGTCATAGCTTTCACTGACATAGAATTGTTAAGCAATAACTAGCTCACTTGTTTCATAACTGAATCCACAGGTTTGGTACTTGCAGAGCCAACAATACCATCGGTATGTGGCCCAGGTTTGAGCTTGGGGTTGAAATTGGAATGTGGAGGATTAGGTATGATCTCATAAAGGATCCCAAAGCATAAATCAATTCTAACTATTGGGCCCTAAAAACATCTTGGTCCTCATTTTGAAATCCAGAGGTGGAAACAACCTTTATGATATAACGTAACAACGGCATGAGGAACCAATATAGAAGAAACTCTAGTGGTATAAAGGCTTTAATCATCCTCTTACATCTACACCACTCTTGAATATGATATGAAATGTGGGTGGATTTGTCTTGAAAAAATGTCGACAAGAGTTCAGTACTGGTGCTGTTAGAATCCTGCTTTCCATGATCTACAGGATCGACGAAATGTTACGAAATGTCGACAAGAGTTCGAAATGAAATGTTAGAATCCTGCTTTTCATGATCTACATGATCGACGATCTGGAAAGCTTCCACCCAAGATCAATGGCTCGAAAAGGAGAAAAAGGGCAGGAGCAGGAATAGACAGAATTCAGTCATGGAAAGTAAGAGGCATGATTTCCACTTTTTGCCATCCTATGAGATCAACGGTTCAGAAAGATTCTACACCTTTAATATTAGATCAACATTTCAGAAGGGAGTGGAAAGGAGGAAAGAAGAAATATAAATATTTATCATCGTGAAAGAATAAATCCCATCTTTTTCTTTTCGCAACCCATAGATTGATCTCAAATCAATGGCTCAGAGAGTGTCTTCCTAAGATCGACGACACAAAAAATGGCAACATGCGCATGGGATTAGTAGATCTCATGATGTGCAAAATTTGGTAGAGCCCACAACTTTGAATGACCCTGATCAAAGGTAGAATTATATCTATGGTGGAAAATAATTTCACTGGTTCAACTTGCATGAACCAAATAACTTTTCAAATTTGTAGAATGTTGTAGGTCTTGCATTTTTCAATGGTTGATATTGAGGGCGGAAATAGATCTATGGAAGAGAACAATTTTGCTAATCTAACATGCATAGATAAATGAACATTTGAAATCTACAAAATGTGGTAGGCTCTTAAATCTCCAATGAATCAGATTAAAACTTGATCTAGATTAATCACTAAGGGTTGATTTTGTAGATTGAAGATGCAAGGATGAATGATACTTTTGTAGGTCATTCGAGGTGCTTTGAACCATCATTTTCAATCAGGAGATCCTGAGTCTTAGAGGTCAAGTTTTCCATTTTTATCCATCATGCGTATCCCAACGTGATTTCCTGATTTGTTTTGTGATCATCGTGAATTTACCAGATCAGAATTTGTTAGGGTTTTATGTGTGTGCATTTCATTCCCATACCATAAGAGATTTTGGGATCTATTTTGAGGTTGGTCTCGGGAGCCCATGGAACTATAAATTTAACATCAATAAAGGAGGAAGAGGTTCTACATTCATATTTTGAAGCCTATGTTCTTGGTTTTGTAGCTCTGCAAATTCCTTGGAAGTACTAATGAAAAGTGTTTCATGAATGTATGAGATTCATCATAGTGTCAATGTTTAGTCTGTCTTCCCCTATATGATTCATTTCCATGTTTGTGTAGTTTCTGCTAATGTGTTTCTATTTTTATGCAAGGAATTTGTTTCTTTTTAAGAGCTCTATGCATCAAATAACATGTTTTTTTATGTGTTTAAGGTAAATGTCTTGGAATTAATCATTTATTATATTCTCCATTTCAGTTACCAGCCTTTACTGTTGCTTCTGCTAAAGGTGTTTTAGGAGATTCATCCACAGATAGGTTTCTCCAATCTCATTGGGATTCTTCTCATTTTCACCTGCCATCTCTCAAAAATATTTTGTTGAATATTAACACTCATTTTTCCTAGGACTACGAAGGTTATCACTAGTCATTATTTGTCGTAAGTCCTTGAATGTTTCAGGATTTGACTCCATTACCCAATGGTATTTAAAATTTGTCTGTCTTACACTCTTTAAAATCCAAACAAACCTTCCCCCTAGAAATATATCCTTCTAAATGCTTGTTTAAAGCCAAATGTATATGTGAATGACCCTGTGACAAAGAAAGAGCTCTCTTTGACTGTATAGGCTAAAATACAGTCTAAATATTGGTTTGAAATGGCTACCCCAATGATTCTCCTACCACAAGAATAGTAAAATTATTGGATGATAATAGATTCAATGGAATCTTCCATTGTACATCAAGTCAGTGATCCTGATGAGTTTTTTTTTCTTCTATATATTTTCAACACCTATGATATTGAGTTTGTTTTGGAAGACTCTATATCCCTCATTGATTTTTTTTTCTTTTGAGGTTGATCTTATTAATTATAAACCCTAGGACCTTAACACTATCGAATCTTCTTCGGTTAATTCTACCTTGACTACACCTTATGTAGAAGATAGAAAATTTGCATGTGTTTCGACCAAAGTGACCTACATCAGACCTTTTCTTCTAAATATGATTTTGATGTTGATGTTTCTTGGATATAGGACTTTTAGTTGGATTCACAATTGTTTAATGGTTGCTCCTTGTTGTTCAATCAATAACTGTATATTCTTACAACCTGCATGAGCTTACTAGATCCTGATGTCGGCTTCCATGCTTTTATCTCTTTATATAATCCCTCATCTCTTCGCACACTACAACCCAACTTTGTATCATTTTTCCAGTACAACTTCACACCCTTTACCATGAGGAGACATTCCATGAGTGTCCTTATCTCACTAATGTTACTTGCATTATTCTTAGGTATGTTCCGTATGCTTGGAACTAGTTTCTCCCACCTTTGACACTCATCCCCTCATATTTAGAGCATTATTTATGCTCTCCTTCAAGATCATTAAAAAAATTAAGGAGGTTGTGATTTGACTTTTTCGGACTCGTTAAAACTTCATGGGAAAGATATGGAGTTATCTTGAAGCCCTGGTTTGACTCCTTAAATGTGACTAAATCATTGACTTCGCTTGTTCCTTCAAAATCGTTAAAGGATGTGAAGGAACATCCACATCGATATAAGTTTAACCCTTTTTATGGCCTTGTGTATTACTTAGGAAAACGAATAATCTATTTTCTTTGAAATCTAGAAGAGTATCTTCAGGTATATATTTGTCACTTTTCTGGGCCTTGAGGACTAAACTTACGGAAAAGGAACCTGTTTGAGCTTAGTTTTCTCTTTTTTTTGCTATGGAACTAAACATAAAAGAAATATTTTGAGCACTCTATGATGTCATTTTTCATGCTCATTAAACTCCTTGTTCAAAATCATCGAGTTTATTGTTGTTCGTACCATTCCCATAAATAAAGGGAACTTTCCAAGTGATCTTGCTTTCCTTCACACTCATTAAAACTAAAGTGCTTCTACTTTATTTTGAAGGAGCATCAGTTTGGTTATAGGTGTTGGAATATATTAATCCCACTCAGAACTTAGGATAAAATAATTAATAATTATTTGATTAATTATTCACCCACTAGCTTAATTAGTTGGCATCCAGTAGCACCTTAAAGTCAATACATGCCATATATATCTTAGGAATGCTTTATTTATAAATATGGGTTGATATTGACACCCTTTTTACCATCCAAAAATAGTATATAGCACATTACAAGATATTCTTCTCTATTCTTCTTTTCCAGTTTTTCTGTGGATAAGATAAAACCTAGTCAACTAGGAAACTGGAAGCTTTTGTTTCCAACCCATCCTCCATTAGTTTTTCTCCATTTTGTAGGATTGACATGTTTTTCCATATCCCTTGACAACTCACTCATGATTTTTCCAATTTTTTAGGTCCTTGATAGATTTGGGAAGTGCTTTAGCCACCTATGGGGGTTTACTATATTTTGGTAAGTCGACCCTTTTGAGCTTTATGAGTTGTCTCCATACAACTATATTTTCCTATGAGGGATGTACTATTTATGTACACTATGATTCATCATTACTCAATGGAAGGATTCACACCAATATTCATTTCTCCATTCATGTGATTCAGTCTCTTTTCTTCTCTCTATTTTTCTTGTGTATGCTTGTGAGAATTCTTAGTAGAAAAATCAATTCCCTGTGCTTCTTCTTAGCATCATTGCTCATAGAATTGATCTATTATTTCTACATGGTATAAGAGATACAAGGATCACAAATTTTCCATCTTCAACATGGTATCAGAGAAGCAAGGTTGATCAAGTTCTATAGAGTTGAGGAGCGCCTCCAGTCTCCTATCTCTCTCTGAAGAAGAGCTGGTCTAGCTTACAATATTTTCTCCTATTTTGTTTTGTAGGTTGCACAGAGTATCTCCTAGAGCATATCAAAAACTTCAATATGGATTCAAAATTTCGTCTACTATCTCCTTTGAACTATGTTGATTGGAAACCAAAGATGAGCACATAGTTGAAGAGGCAATTCCTCTTTGATGTCTCCATTGATGCATTGAGTGAACCTGAGCCTTATGAAGAGAATATTGATTGGATAACTAATTGTGATAGATCTTATGGAATTATTTGTTTGGGGATGTATTCAAATATACATCATCTCATAGATTCTGCTGAGTATCCATTTGAGCTTTGGAAGAATTTGGACAAATCTTTTGGTTTGTAGGAAATAGAAGATGAAGCATGGAGCCAACCCAATATCTCCTTTTTCTCTCTCTCTCAAGATTTATTGGCCTCTACATTCTTTGATGAATTTGATCACGATGAAGAATTTTCTCATATAGTTCTTGTTGCTGCTTCCCTCTTTGATTTGAATGCTTCCTCCTTCAATCAAGAAGCAAATATTGAAGAGCAATATTTTTCTGTGTCTCTTGAAGGTGATTTTTCTTCTTGTGATATTATTGATGAAAAATAAGTAACCTATGGAGCTTCTATTGATAATGATCCTATAACCCATTCATTTTTCTCTAAATATCCTATCTTATATTCTGAGATATATGTGCCAGATGCTTCACACCTTGTGCATACCTGTCTCATTGATGGTGCGCAATCAAGTGATTTCACAACAGGATTTAAACCCAAAATATGAATTCATCCAAAATTTCATATGGATGTGTCATATAGGAATCACTGAAAATAATGCTGATGAAATTTTTTTTATAGCACTGTTGAATATCCGACACACAAGGCGTCAGATATCTAACCCCTAGAGTGTCGCATATCTGACCCTTAAGCGCTGGATCTCTGATGGTTGGATGTTGGATATCCAATGGTATGGTGTCGAATAACCAATGGTATGTGAATGCAACAGTGTCGGATATCTTACCCCTTAGCGTCAGATAACTGAAGGGATGTATAGGTTTTTTTTTTTAAATGTAAGGTTTACATGATTTTAAATTTATGGTCCCATATTTTCAACGGTAATTATGTTAAAGGTGTAGAATATGTGACACATGTCCATTATAAATATAAATTGTTTTAAATATTTCAACCTGTTTGTTGTAGAAGCTACGGATGATTTGCAAAAATTATTTGTTCCTCGACGAACGTTTTCAGGAATTGTTGTATTCTTCAACGGGTGGTTGTCGGAATTTTTTTTTCATCGATAGACAGTTTGCCGGGAATTTTTTATTCTTCAAATTATCTCCGTTTGACAAAATGTTGATGCATGGAAATTGATTTTTTAAGACAACCAATTATATTCATTAACGAATTTTGTGACAAAATGTCAAATAGAAATATTCTGGATCCAAACAGAGACAACCGACAATTGCTTGCTAGACTATGGGATGCAGCGAAACAAAGGGGTGATGGGAAAATGTTATTGTATGTGTACTCAATGCAGTGGATTTAAGAGGAGAAGAATATTGATCTCAACAGCAACAAAACATTGCAGGGAACATGGACACGCTAAGGGGGGGAACAAATATCGTCCATTTGTAGGTTTAGCATTATAAAGTTTATTATGTTTGCTTTGATGGTAATAGTATGTATTATTTTTATTTTTCATATATTAAGGTATATCTATTGATGTTTTCATGTATTTATATTAAAGGAAAGACACCCCATAGTATATCGTCCAGAGGAAGTGCTTTCATAACAAGTTCAGGATCAGGATCATGGAGCGTGTATGTTTAATGGAGACCAAGTGAATGATCATATTGAACAAGATGATCATACCAATAATTTAATTGAAGATGATTGTACAAATACATTGATCCATGATTCATTTAACATTAGAATGGATGATGACGATGACGTTGATAATGAAAATGATCGTACAAATACATTGATCCATGATTCATTTAACGTTAGAATGGATGATGACGATGACGTTAATAATGAAAACGACGATGAATTTGATGATGTTCATGATATACCTTTTCTCGATAAGGCATATGAACCCCTTTATGAAGGCTCCAAAACAAATCTTCTCTCTACTGTATTGTTGATAATGAGCTTGAAGGTTATGAACGGTCTTTCAAACATTGCTATCACAGGGATGCTAAGGTATGTAAAATAATCCATCACGTATATAGGATCGTGATAAATTTTATCTTTATTCCTCTAACAATTGTATTGTTAACTCATCATTTATCATCCTACGGATTAAGCGTGTTTCGTTAATATTATTTGTTTATTACATTAACAATTTTTTTTTTTTTGTAGCTTGATAGCTGAATTTTTGTTACCACCATCAAATATTTTACCTCACACATATCGAGATTTATCTTCCATCATGAAAGAGATTGGAATGCATTATGAAGCAATTCATGCATGCCCTGATGACCATGTTATATATTATAATCAGCATGAATTTGCAATAGAATGTCTGGAATGTCATGTAAGTAGATATCGTACAGACAAAGTAACAAAAAAGGTGTGTCAGAAGGTTCTTTGTTATATTCGCATCATTCCAAGTTTGCAACAACTGTTCAGGTGAAAAAACATAGCGCAATTTATTGATTACCATGCCAGAAACATAAGTCAAGATCATGTAATCCAAATTCCTGCAGATGGTTCTGCTTTTAGAGATATGGAGGAAAGGTGGCCTCACTTTAAAGAAAAACAATGTAATCTTAGGATTTCTTTGGCAACAGATGGTGTTAATCCATTTGCACAGATGAAATCCATTTACATGGTGTGGACTATTTTTTTATTATCAACAATAACATTCCTCCATGGTTTTCAATAAAGAGGGAGCACATAATGTTTTTGATGATTATTCCAGGTTTTTTTGTCGAAAACTGTTTTATTTATAATGTAGTTGTGGCATCTCATTTTCGTATTATGTTTCTTAATTTCATATATATATCTATTATTTTAATCTTGTGCATGGTTTATATATATTAATGGTTCTCATAATGGTATATTTTATATGTACTTCAAATGAATCAGGTAAGATCCAAGTCAAAGATATGAATGTATACATCGGATCTCTTATAGATGAGCTACTGAAGTTATGGAATGGCATAACTATGTATGACATATCTAGACCAATACAACAAAGGAAATTTCAATTCGATGAAATAGTTGTATGGACAATACACGATGCCCCTTGGTTAGCTTCATTTTGTGGTTTGTAATTGTAAGTTCCACTTTAATTGCATTTAATGATATGGAGTAGTTAGAATAGTTTATATATGAATATATTGACCTAGATATTCCATATCTAAATATTGTAGGTCTTCAGAAAAAGGGTAAATTTGAATGTCCATTTTGTGGTCCTAAGATAAAATCTCGTTGTGAATAAAGCTTAAGAAAGGAGGTGTTTGATGATTATAGGAATTTCCTCTCTAAGAATCACAGGTATAGAACAACTGAAAAAAATATTTTCAATGGGAGGTACGATACTGCATTAAAACCATGGAGAATGATGCCTCACCTTTGGAAGATGCAATACAATATAAATAGTCATCATGGTATGCATGGGTCATCGTATATGAATTGTTATGTATTTTAATTTTTATTGTGAGTTGTTTACTGTAGTGGCCATATTTGATTTGTGATAGAATTTATTTATAAACTAATATTCATGATGTCCATCATGATCATGAAGGCATTAATGGGCTCCCACGAGAAATGAAAAGTTATCCTATTCAATTCAGCAGGTTGCCCTACTATGAGCACCTACAAATTGCTCATTCGTTTGATACAATGCATATTGGAAAGAATGTTACTAAAACCTTATGGTGACTACTAGAGCTAAGAATGGAGAAAGATAAAGGTGTGAAAGCTTGAAAATACATTCAAGAAAGAAACCATGCAATGAAAGACTCCATCCAATTTCATATCAATGGAGAACAAGTTAATATAAACTCAATTCCATGGATGTTTACGGAGCAACAAAGCAATTTTGTCAAAGAAGTAATGCGGAAAATTAAATTTACCACTGGATTTTGTGCAAGATTGAAGAATATCATAACCAAGAAAGGTGATTTTGCGGTGGTTAAAACACATGATTAACATGTCTCCATCAAGGTAATTATTATTGCTATGTCCATATATATATATTTTTTGTCAATTTATTGCGTATATTTTTGTTCTTGTTTGTATACTCTTTGTTTAATAAATGGCATGGTTCGCATATTGATATAGTATGTTCTACCTCTTTCTCTCTTGGACAACTTCGACAACAATGTCAAACACGTTATAAATAATCTTGGTAAATACATGAGGTAACTAGAGATTACTTGATTGTGCTTAGTGTTTCTTTCATTCTCCGTATAATTTATATTGTTTTTTTTGTGCACTATTTCAGCATATATTGTAATTTAATGTTTAATTTTGTTAAATATCGTTATTGGCTTGCATCACTTGTAGATGGTTGACATCTAAAGAAATCCATAAAGAAGATATAAAGTATTGGAGGAGAGAAATTCCTTGTCTCATGTGTGAAATGCAAAAGTATCTACCATCAGCATTTTTCAATGCACAAGAACACTACCTCATACACCAAGTTGAGGAGACTGAGTTGTGTGGACTTGTGCACTCAAGGTCCATGTGGATGGTTCAGAGGCACTTGAAATTTATGAAGGGTTTGGTGAGACAACAAGAACATGTAGAGGGTTCTATGATGGAAGGATATATGGTATACCAAAACATGTTGTATGTTAGCGAATATCTTCCTATTTTAGCGTAAAAGCTCAATTTACGTATCATTTGTGATCCGGACTCCAATAACAAATTTGAAGGGGAGCAACTAAAGGGGAATGGTAGATTGAGGAAGCTGAAAGGTCATTATTAGCTAGTGGATGTTTATTATATTCTTCATATTCTAATTGTATTTTATAGTCATAATTGCTTCAATTAAGAGCATATACTTTGTTCAGGACATTTACACCTTTCTTTCATTTTAATGGTTATTGTCATTAAACAGTTAGTTGAGAATGGGATGCAATTCATTTATACATTGCAAATAATCTTGACTAGATGAAGGTATGGATTGAACGATGCAAAAAATATAGTCATGGAATATCATGGGAAGGTGTGGATTCATTGGTAAAAGCAGCACAACGCAATGGACATAGAAATCTAACAGAAAAGGAAAATCAATTTGGCATATTGTGTAAAAGATAAAATGGCAAGCATATAATTAATCAATCCCTCTAAATCTTTTATTTTGCAAATTACATTTTGACGTAGATGTTCTTATTTTTCATGTATTGTTGCATAAGGACTGAATGGTTGTGTAATATTTTTGTGTATTGCTTATTGCAGGTAAAACACCATAAGACTATGGTTTGCAATGGAGGTAGATATCAGATCAAAAAATTGGATGAAATAAATAAAACATTAAATTCTGGGGTATCGGCTGTCTTTGAGGTTACCAATGTTTCATCTAGAACTGACAGACATCCATATGTCTCAAAAAATTGATACTATGGGCATTTGGAAAATATTATATAGTGTGACTTTAAATACTTTAAGGTAGTTCTATTCGTTGTCAAATGGTACAATTTAGGATTGAATCAATGTGATCCCGATAGAACTATTATTGAACATGACAATGGATTTACCATGATAAACACAAGGTTGTTTGACCTAGGAATAGAGCCCTATTTTCTTCCAAGCTAATGTGAACAATTATTTTACTCAGAGGTTCCAGGTAAAGCGGGCTGGTCATTTGTTGTGAGACATGATCCAAGGGGAAGGCCGATAATGTATAACCTAGATGATGCTAATGAAGAGGGTTCTCTGGAAGAAGGATACGATGACATAGAGCATGATCAACATGAGTTAGATGATAATGATGATCCAGCAGAATATGTACTCCAAGAAACAATTGAATCCGATGATGTAGAAAAAAATTTCGATGAAAGTTATACCAATGCTGACACGATGAGCATAACTAATGATGATGACGATGATGATATGGCCAACCCTTACAATGTTGACTCTGGATCTGATGCTACACTAGATGATGACTTAGATGAAGAAGATGATGACATGGATGAAGAAGACGATGACTTATCCTCATGATCATTGTCATCATCGTTGCCATCAAAATCGTAATTATCATCATTGTCGTCGTCTTCATTATCATAAAAATCATAATGATCATCATATTCGTCATCATCTTCGCCATCATCATCATTAAAATTAAACCTAGATCAAATTAATTACTTCATATCATCGTCATCGTCATCCATAGCATCGTCATCATCTTCATACCATGTTCATCATCGTCATCATCATCGTCATATCGTCTTCATCACTATCATCCTCATCAACATAATCATCACCAACATCATCATCTTCATCATAATTGATGAAGATGACATCGCTATCCTCATGATCATTGTCATCATCATTATCAATATTGTCATCTTCGTCATCAAAATCATAATTATCATCATCATCATCATCAAAATCATAATTATCATCATCATCTTCATCATCATCGTCATCTTCATCATCATCGTCAACGTCGTCATCGTCATCTTCATCATCATGACCATCATCATTGTAATCATCATTATCATTGTCATTTTTGTCATCAAAATCATCATTATCATCATCGTCGTCATCTTCGTCGTCATCATAATTATAGCGTGAAGATTAGTTTTTTAAAACACTAATATCTTGATAGTGTGAGTTAATTATTTTGCCAAATACTATAAATAAATATTAATTTAAAGTGATTTATGCCTAAACCTTTATCATTTGATAATGCACATAATCTACATTGTAGTTAGTAACACACATGGTTTTCTTTTGACATGATATTTGCTAATAAAATTAAAGTGATTATAGCTATAAATATTTAATTTTATTTATATTTGAAACATTTGATTTCCATGAAATATTTTATATGTAATTTTAGCATTTATCATTATATTTTTGTTTTGAATGTCTTAAGTTTATTTTAAAAAAGTATTTAATTTAAATAATATATTTATATAGAAGAATGTAGTTAGCAAAATTGATATCGAAAATTTTTACTTAGTTTATTGCTATAATAAAAAGATCTCGATGTTAAGAATGTATAACATAACATTAATGTCTTTTTTAATCTTTTACATACCTTATGGCTCACAAAAAGATATCAGATTCAATTTTTTCATGTATCTTTGATCTTACCGCAACTTTATAGTTTGGTGACAAACATCAAAATCATTTTAGATATTTATACTTTGTTAAATTTCCACAACAATGGCTTATTAAGTCGTTTAAATGTTGTCATTCCACCACCAAAGTTTGACTCTCCTCAATAGCATATTTGTGCCTTATAGCTATTAAATAAGATATATGTCAAGGTTATTAGCAACATCATCATCATCGCCATCATCATCATGTTCATCATCATCAACACCATCTTCATCAACACCATCATCATCATCATCTTCATCATCATCTGCATCATCTTCTTGAACATCATCATCATCTTCTTTAACATCATCATCATCATCATCATGTTCATCATCATCAACATCATCCTCATCATCATCATCATCATCATCTTCATCATCATATTCATCATCATCATCACCATCATCTTCATTAACATCATCATCATGTGGTTCATCATCGTCATCATCCTCACCATCCTCATCATCATCATGAACATCATCATCATCATCATCATCTTCATCATCATCTTCATGAACATCATCATCATCATCATAATCAGCATCATCACCATCAACAACATCTTCATCATCATAATCATCATCTTCATCAACATCATCATCATCCTCTTCATCATCATCAACATCATCATCACACACATAATCATCATCATCATCATCAACATCCTCATCATCACACATCATCATCTTCATCACACATCGTCATCGTCATCATCATCATCATGTGGTTCATCATCGTTATAATCATAACCATCCTCATCATCATCATGAACATCATCATCATCATCATCATGTTCATCATCATCAACATCATCATAATCATCATCATCATCATCTTCATCATCATCTTCAACATCATCATCATCATATTCATGAACATCATCATCATGTGGTTCATCATCGTCATCATCATCATGAACATGATCATCATATTCATCATCATCATCACCATATTCACCGTCATCATCATCATCATCATCATCTTCTTCTTCTTCATCATCATCAACATCATCATCATCATCAACATCATCATCCATCAACATCATGATCATCCATCATCATCGTCGTTGTCGTCATCATCATCACCAACAACATCATCGCCATTGACAACATCATCAGCGTCGTCATCATCATCATCATCATCATCATCATCATCATCATCATCATCGACATCATCATCATCAGCGACATCCTCATCCTCATCAGCATAGATTCATTGCACACATAATGACTCACATAGATACACCCCCCCTCTTTGTATATATAAAAAAAAAAACATAGTATAAATAAACAAATTAAAACATCAAACAATATATATAAATAATAATAAAACAATTATTTATAATATATACATAAAAATAAAACAACAAAAACATAAAAGCACAAAAAAACACTAACTGTGGCCTGCTATCTTCCTTTCAGCTTCTCGAGAAAGTTTCTTCTATGCATCTCGTCGAGTGCTTGTGTTCAGTGATCATGATTGAGCTTTCCTCTGTGCTGTGCATCTCGTCAGGTGCTTGTCATTGAGTGATCAACGATCAATCTGCCCAACTTGCTGGAGAATAATATTAGTGGGAGCAACAATTTGGATAGTGGGAGCAACGATTTGGACCGGCCACGAAGAGTAAGGAGAGTGCATAATTGTGGTTTTGTAGTGGAAAAGGAGGCCAATTGGTCAGTCGAGACAATGGATCCCAAAATTGTGAGTATTGTGCCCTAACTAATGTCTATTTTTTAATTGTTAATATAGTCCTGCAAATCTCCAGGGTTTCTTAGCCAATAGAGGAAAGGCAAAGTCTATTAGAGCAGGCTTAGACCCAGGTTGTGCAGGGTTGGTATGTTTCAATCCTGCCTTCTCAATTTAGGATTTGGATAAAGAAAACCCCCATTTTTATGAGGTCGAGTGGTCCTCACTCTCTCGTCTAGTGGTGATGTGTTCCTTCTCACTCGGTTATGGTGAACGAGATCTTGTGTGGGTGAGAAATTAGACACCTCATTTATATACCTTGCCTACTTGATTACTTTACTTTTACCAACAACCCAAAGGGTCTCTGTTTATACTGCCTACTTTTTCACCAACTTGAATACTTCCTTATCAGCTTTCAAACATGGGTTTTCTTCACTATGCATTCATTTACATTGATCAGCTAATGACAGAAACAATTTGACAATTTCAACTAACTCGTATTTGACCCATATTGGCTAATATGGATTCTGAAGTCTGGCCAGTCTGAGCGTTACAATTAGTGGACGAGCCCATCACATTTTGGTTCGCATTAAAATTGGTTTGATTGTTTTTATGTGAGTTATCTCAGCAATCGGTTCCCAAATAAGCTATTAAGCCAACCCCACCCAAATGAGATGCTTAAGGGAGGTTTAGAGAAGGAGTCAAGTTCCACCATAGCCACAATAGTTAGATTTTTTTTGCTCACATGTATGCTCGGTCCATTGCAGAGGGATGAAAATCAGTCACTGCCCCAAGAAAGATTGTCGAGCCATCTTTTGTTATAAGCAAGAAACTAGAACCTAACCCCTAGATCATTGAATATGATTATAAAAGCCCTATGTTAGAAAGAAACTCGAAACTAACCGAGTATTTTCCAAATTGTAGCGACAACACGGGTTTGCCAAAATTCTGCCAAATGTTATGGATTTCTTCTTTAAGGTGTTTTATTATAGAAACCTTATATCAGAAAGCAACTTGAACCTAACCCAGTAATTCCCAAGCTCTAAACACCATGATATCTTGGACTATACAATATATTTTCATTAAGTGATTGAATCAAGTAATTCACTTACAATAACTATTTTGTCAAAATATTAAATTGTTTTCTACATACTTGTTAATATCATCATCAAACAAAACTTTCCATGAGGACAGAGTTCAAGAACTCTGTCCACATGAACTATATCTCAGAAAAGATAACAAGTTTTCAGCCAAGAAACAGTGACGATTCCTGGTATTATGCCTCACATGTTTGCGATGTTGCAACCTAATGAAAAATAATACCAGGAGTCATCCCCATTATTAGCCAACACTTATTAGCTATTTTAGGGTTAGTGAATTGAAAGTGGCTAAGTCAATGCAAAAAAGAAAGGTAATAAGTTTGACTAAATAAACTATTTTGATAATTGTACCTACATCTTCCGCTACATGCATTGCTTGCATGCCTCACCTATCTCGACATAATATCAACATTATTATTATTGGTATGTGTACCTTCTCTCACTGACATTCTTCTTCCTATATATTCTCCAAAACAACTATATTATAGGGCCTTTTGCCACAACATTGTTTTGCATGCAAATTTTATTTTGTCAATCTTAGAAAGAAACTCGAACCTAACCCAGTATTTTCCAAATTGTAGCGACAACAAGGGTTTGCCAGAATTCTACCAAATGTTATGGATTTATTCTTTAAGGTGTTTTATTATAGAAACCTTATATTAGAAAGCAACTCGAACCTTACCCAGTAATTCCCAAGCTCTAAACACCATGAGAGCTTGGACTATACAATATATTTTCATTAAGTGATTGAATGAAGTAATCCACTTACAATAACTATTTTTTCAAAATATTGAAGTTTTTTCTACATACCTATTAATATCATCATGAAACAAAACTTCCCATGAGGACAGTGTTCAAGAACTCTGTCCACATGAACTATATCTCACAAAAGATAACAAGTGTTGAGCCAAGCAACGGTGACGATTCCTGGTATTATGCCTCACAATTTTGCGATGTTACAACCCCATGAAACATAATACCATGAATCATCCCCATTATTAGCCAACACTTATTAGCTATTTTAGAGATAGGGAATTTAAAGTGGCTAAGTCAACGCAAAAAAGAAAGATAATAAGTTTGACTAAATAAACTATTTTGATAATTGTACCTACATCTTCCGCTACATGCATTTCTTGCATGCCTCACCTATCTCGATGTACTATCAACATTATTATTATTGGTATATGTACCTTCTCTCAATGACAGTCTTCTTCCTATTTATTCTCCAAAACAACTATTTTATAGGGCCTTTTGGCACGACATTGTTTTCCATGCAACTTTTATTTTGTCAATCTAGCATAACTAAAGAACTGAACCTACAAACATACTATCAAAATAATAAATTATCAGTGTGGGATACTATATTTTTCCATTCGGTGATCCAGTACCTTCTGTAATACCTTCAACCCTTCAAAAGATAAGGGATAAGAGAAGGAACATGTGGTACCTAACAAGGAGAACCTAGATAATACTTATAAACGAGTCATTAATGGTGATGATAAAAAATAGTTTCACATTTGAATTGATTCAATAGCCTATAAATAGTAAAGAATTCCTACTCTATAAATATCATTTCACAAAATAAAACACACCATAATCCACACGTAATTTGATAAATGAATGGAAATAACTATCAATGGGCAATAATAATAATAAAAATATACCCATTGATCTTAGTTTAGGGATCTATTGAGGTTTATACCACATATTTGATAGTGTATGCATCCAATACTTTCTAGTTACTTGATCACTAATATCAATTGATATTCCATCACTCTTATTGGTAACTTCAATTTTTTCACATTTCTAGTAACCTACAAATTCCATTCTTTGTTTTCACAGAGTTTTTGTGAGGTTATGGGTGCAAAAATAGTGGATATTGGCATCCTAAGGTTGAAAATTAGCATCC